>JABJVR010049297.1:2377-22261 GCA_025773905.1 Chitala chitala | reverse complement strand
ACACACACACACACGGGAACACCTTTCAGTGGGATGAGGGACTGGGACATAAGTACAGACCCTCTACTCCCCCACACACACACACACACACACACACACACACACACACACACACACACAAACCTACCTCAGACTGTCTTCCATAACTCCTGGATTTCATCTCATTACATGTCCAATTTTAAATCAAGCTTCAGATGCCTGCAGCTATGCAGATGCAATGGTTCATCATTCATATTTTTTTCTTTTTTTACAATCACCCACAGTAATGAATGCCTTCATTGGTGGGCTGTAATTATGCATCCCTAAACTGCATGATCACAGCACTATTGCTGACATCGTTCTGACATTTGGGAAGTCAGATGCCACAGGACGGATCCAAGAGCTGCATTTCATGTAAGTTTTGTGTGAAGCACCATTTCTGTCCTTAATCTGTGACATCAAAGATTCAGAGCAAATGAATCTGCAAGCAATGGAATTTAAAATAAAAAGAGAAGGAAAATATTATAAGGGGGTGTTTTCAGAGATTATCACATAAAATAAAAGGGGTAATGAAAAAGATGACAGTAATGAACACAGAAAGTTTGACAACGAAATGGACAATGCATGTGTGTGAGTGTGTGTGTGTGTGTGTGTGTGTGTGTGTAAAAAAGGGAGCAAGTTCAGGAAGGAGAATTTCCAGCGCTGGTTGGTGTTTGCCTGATCTTATTGTCGGGTGAGGACCGGGTCGGCTGAGATCACATTACACACGGGACGTGAACTCGAGCTGACATCAAAGACTCGTCATTATATGAAAAGGAGGAGCCCACTGATTTTCAAGGCACACCGATATTCCTCAAAGGGGAAGAATGTCTGTTATTGGCTTTGGTAAAATATACTTTGTAACAAGAACCCCATGTGGGCAGTATGGAAGACATGATGTTTTTTCAATATACCGTATGTTGTATGCAGTACATTTGTGTGGGTATGGATGGTATAATAACTGCAAATAAAATAAACACGACTTTGAAACAAAGTGGAAAAACTACTGTATGAATAAAATTTTAGTAGCGTTTTGCAGTCAACCAGTCGACAATAAGCTTACAGTCTTTTGTTAAACACTAAATAAAAATGACAATAACTGTGTCCTGTCATTTGTCAGCAATCATAAACAACAGCCGGGAAAATGATTCAAGAATATGGAGATCACCGTGAGCAGGAAAGAACAAGTTTGGCAAGATATCAACAATATATGTTATTGTCTGAATAACTTGAGTAAATTTTGTAGCTTAAAAGTCCTCCAGTGACAGGCACAGGGTAAGACCCTCCAGTCCCTCGACAAACTGTGCAGGACAGCAGGTGTTGGCATGCGTTACTTTGTGCATGTGCCACTGTGACTTAAATGTGTGATGTGATTATTTCCCACATTGTCAGATAGGGGGTGAGCACAGGAAGAGCCGCCTGATGGTGGGATAAACACAGTAACTAATGGTACATGAAAAGTGGGGGAATATGGGGTGATCATGCAGATGGAGTGCTTCCCTTGGACCCTGCTATTGTGTGGCAGAGCAGGGGGTGGGCAGAGTGCCAGCTGACCAGTTGTGTTTATCATTTCACATAAGGCTAATTAGTGGACAGCTGACAGAATGATGGAGATGTGGAGCACTGGGTGGCTTATGCTTGGGACGTGGACCCTGGAATGGCCCTGATGTAGACAAGCCACCCCCCTTCCGATTCTTCAAAGAAAACTAGAGGAATGACTTCTCCTGACTTGTTCTGGTGAATACACCTCAGTGTCTGTGCCTGTACAACCAGTGTGTCCTTGGGGTCCAGTGGCAGTAGTTTGGGTGTCAATGGTACACAGTGCTAGAGGAGGATGTTCTTGTTCCTTAAAAATTATATATATATATATATATATATACTTGACAGAAATGTCCAACTGGCATATGGAGACATTTTACTAAGAATTCTAAATTGTTCCTTGTGTCAGTTTCTACAAACACGTTTGTGATGGCCTGGCACCCTGTCCGGAGTGTACCCTGCCTTCTGTTCGATGGTCCCCTGTCTGGGGTTTGCCCTACCTTGATCTCTATGGTAGCCTGTCTAAGCTGTACCTTGCCTTGTGTTCCATCTTCTCTAAAGTAAACCCCAGACCCCTCTGATCCAGAACACGAGAAGCATTCTGACAATGGGGCACGAGACTTTTCACAGTGAAAACTCACTGATCCATAAGCAAGATTAGCGCAGAGCTGAATCCACGCAGTGAAACTAGTCGACCTGCGGGGCCTTACAGACAGCCGAGGTGCTGAGGGAGATGAAGGATGCAGTCGCCATGGAGAAAGGAACTGCATGGCCAGAGATCGTGTACGTGATAAGTGGAAAAACTGAATGTTTAGATGAAAACATAATTCCAAAACACAAAATGCTTTTTTCCTAAACCAGGACAGAGACATGCTAACCCACATGTGGAGTAAGATAAGACGCCTCATTTACTGGGCTGCAGGCCTCAGGGGTTTTGTGGTATGAACTACAGTTGGACTACTGCTTATAATAATAATAATAATAATAATATACAAAAGTTATCTATACTCTGTTTAATAAGCTGGATTTGTAGCAGTCAGGTCAAAGCAAAACAGTGTTCAGTGCTTCTAAAACACAAAGATCCTGAGCTGTAATCATTATGTCACACTTACCCGGCCAGCATTTCCGACGTGTCCCAGTCAACATCTCCAGTCGGGACAAATGAGCTAGACTTAAAAAAACAGCTTGTGATCGCTGGCCTTCATCCCTCGCTTTGGCGGGGGAGCAGCTTCCAGTGGTAAATCTCAAAAGCATGCAAGCTCATGTCAAGGCCCTGGCAGGCTGCCGCTGGAGTCCTGCTTGGCTCCAAGCCACCGGATACAGCCAGCAGCCTCTGGAGTGTCCCAGGCCACGAGGGAGCCGCCTTTGGCTACCTTCCACATGAGTCCGCACAGGCAGAGCACAACTGTGGAAACGTGGACATTGCACTGTCTCAGGAGTGAAAATTGAAATGGATTGGGGGGGAGTGGATATGATATTCCACAGCTGTAAGCTTCCAGAGAAGCTGAAGTCCCCCATACTTACTAAAGTGGATGCACGGTGATTGGTGTGGATGGGGGGTGTCACTGCCCTGCACTTTCAATGTCGGTCTGCTTGTTGTAATCATATGTCAAAAAGTTTCACCAGATTCCTGGCACTGATACTGAATCATACACAGATGGAACTCAGTACACCCATATCATCTTCAAGGCTAGATAAAGTTGAGACATACTTGAGATTCATTAATGCATTTGCATGCATGTTAAAAAAAAAAAAACTGGAAATTTAAGATCACAGCTTAGGCAATACTCCATTAATGTAAGACATTTCAGACACAGAAACAAAGGACAGAAAGAGTTGCAGTAGAGAGAAGAGCACCAGTACAAGATAAACTCACTTCAGGAACCATATAGGCCCAAGCACAGAGCAGCATAAATATCTCAAAAACATTGTCCACTTGAAAGACATTTCCTGTTTTCAGGGAAAAGGATGTCTAAGACATGATTTAGCCTATGGGAAAACAAAATAAAAGAGCCCACGGCATAATCTAACAAACATGTCTGGCAATATGTGTGGTCCAGTCCTACAGTCACTCTAACCATGAAACTGTCAAGCATGTTATCACTATTTGGTTAGAGCAAAACTGCAGGGATACACAGGTGGGAAAAAACAATGGTAGTACCTAATAACTCAGTCTCCTGATCTGTGGTCTTTGGGGCCAAGTAAAGAAGAGGAGTCTTTGTAGTCACACTGTGTGCCTATTCTTTGTTTGTGTGTGTGTGTGTGTGTGTGTGTGTGTGTGTGTAGCCTCTGAGGGGCCATGGTGGGGGAACATTTTTAGGCCATTTTATAATAAGTGGTTTACAGGAACACGTATCCTCCCTCTTTGGAACAAAGGGTGACATTCAATGAACTTCAAACATGCAAGCCGTGAGCTGTGAAGCCTATCTCTCTGCTATAAATGGCTGATTTCATATGAGACAGGGCAGCAGTGTGAGAGAAATAAGTGTGGGAAAGTCAGAACATACGAACATCAGGGTTCAGTACATGTGAAACAGCTGTAAAAAATCAAGTGGTTTATATGATGAAACCTCTATTACTCACTGTTTGGTGAATAATTTTAAGTCTATTTGCACAACCTCATAATTACTGAGACTAAACAGATTGATGAAATTCACAACCCCGCTTTAAATGGTAGTAAACTTAATCACTTAACAGTCTGTAAAACCTGCAATCGCTCAGTCACATACACAGTTCTTTAGTTAACACGCCCCCTTGTGACTGAATGGTCAGTCACATTGACATCGCTCATGTCCCTCAAAATGCTTATGCAGATAATGCTGGTTCCAAGCTCTGTTCCTTTAAATAATAGGTGGCCACTAGCTACAGTACAAAACCAAGTTCATAAGCAGACCTCAGAGGCAGAGAAGTTCAAAGGACCAACCCACAATCCTTTTGTCCCTCATCTGTTTCAGCTAAAGCCATGAGAGGAGGCAGAGGCTGCTTCTGAAGGGAAAATAAACAAGGAAACAGTCTGTTAATAATGGAAGCTTCTACATGCAGTGTAAGACGAGGGTAAAGGGGCCGAATGACCTAAGAAGAATCGAGGTGAAGACTTTGATGCCTGATTAGCTGGCCAGCATGCTAGCGAGTACACTCTTTGATGTCGGATTGGCTGGTTTGTATAAGACTGACTATATTCTTTGATGTCTTATTGGCTGCCTTTTATGCAGTCAGTGTTATTCTTTGATGTCTGATAGGCTGACAGACTGGCATGAAAGTAAGTTCAGTTCCGAATTCTGGCAGTGTTTTTTGAGGGCAGAGCTAAATTTTTGATTCTGTGAGGCTACCATTATATGTCAGCCCCACGCATGTACGTGACATAGTGCAGGTCTTTAAGTTCACGTGATCAGAAAAAGTCTGATTCATAGTTTAATTAAAAAGAACACGGCCAAAGCACAGATGCCTAAGAAAACCACTTTGCAGTCCATTTCTGTGACATTCACTTTGTTTTTACTACACGATCATTTATTTAACACTGAATTTCACAGAGGACAAACTCGAGCAGGTAAGCAGTGATAAGAAGCTGAGGTCTAAAAGCTAGGTCGCTCCAAGTTTGGATTTCCCACATCTATAATACTGTTGATCTCCAGTGGGCTGTTGCTAGGAGACCAGGTGAAAACAACCTCCCTCTTATTTTTTCAGCACATTCACTTGAGCCACTGCGGCTATAAATATTGCTAAAGTGTCACAGAGATTATAAGGAGCAGACAGCGTTGATTCGGTTGCTGCAGGACATGAAAGTGGAGATGGTCAGAGTGTAGACATGAAACGCGGAATTAGGGGGATTACGTTAAACCATTAGCATGCTGGTCCCAGTTCACCCTGTCAGAACATAAATGTTTGCGTCCTTGCAGAATACAATAGGTGAGTTTGTGCAAAGGCAGGCTTTTACAGAAAGGATCCATTGTGCAGAGAAAGTATATGTTCCATAAAAAGTATAATTGGCCCGTAGTATGTGAGATCTACAACCGATGAAAGGTGTCTTTGCATTACACCATTCCCTCATGATCCAGGAGGGTCACTTTAGGTCAGTGATCACCAACAGGTGTGTGAGAGGTACTTCTGCCGTACTAAGAGCACTCCGAAAATATATTCCTCCACTTTCCTTGTGTGCCGTTATTGCAAGTTGCAAGCCTTGCCCGCAGTTAACTGAGTGTAAAAGACACATAGGTTTGTCGTTTGCACACAGACAGCGAATTTGTCAGGGACTGTATCTGGCACCAGTTCCTTCAGTTTTTTCCCCCCATCCTTTACACATGGAGATATCATCTGGCACCTCAGAGACAACGCTTGTCTGAAGAAGATAGATTGCTTTTTAAATGACCATCAAAATACTTGTGGCCTGGCGGTTGCCATGGAAATGGCAAGGATTCAAACAGGTTATAACTAGGTACCAAAGCTTAGAATGGAGTCATTTGTCCCATGTGACTTAGTGGGATATCCTTAAAAATCCAATAAAAATGGTAATTAAATGCTGATGACTCTATTTTCAGCATTTGAATAAACAGATTTCAGGAGTATGTTGCCACCAAGTGAGGCATTTGAGACAGTACTTGCTGTGGGACAGATACTGGGAGTTATGTGACATGCAAATAACAATAATTGTAATTAAAAATGAAGAGCCAACCTACATTACCATTTTTTTTCTTTAGGAGCTATTAATCTGATAAAACAATTTATTTAATAGTTTAAAATACTGGTAATTCGATGCAGGTATGTAATACATACATAATATTTTGGGGAAAACACAAGACCTGAAATATTAGTGGCATATAAATGGTGTCATTATAATTATACACAGGGTAAAAAGATGAAAAAAATTACCAGACAGACAATATGATACATTAATGACATTAATGTAAATTTGTAATCTTAACTGAAAATTGAGGCATGTCTTAAAATGTGCCCAAACATGAGACAGAGGCGTCAAAAAATGTGATGAACAAATGGGCTGGTAGGAGCTGACACCATTATAACAAATTGCTGTTGATAGACTGTGTGCGTGTGTGTGTGTGTGTGTGTGTGTGTGTGTGTGTGTGTGTGTGTGTGTGTGTGTGTGTGTGTGTGTGTGTGCGCGCGTGTTGACACTGTCTGTGCAAAACACCTCCTCATGTTACCAGCGAGCCAAACTGAGATCCGTAGCACAAGAATGCATTTGAAAAGGTCACCTAACTGAGTGGACTGAAAGAACTCTTCAAAACAGACTGGATCCAGTCAGGCAACTCTACACAGTCACACAAAGGACGATCAATCACAGAAACACACCATGTCATCGGATGGGTTTGCAGAATCAGGCAGAGGGAATCTTACAAGCTTAGACAACCAGTTTGCGCTGGACTACTTTACTCCCTGTTAAATAACATACTAGTTTTTTTTTTTTTTTTTTTTTTTATAAAAAAAGCTCTATGTCCCTTGAGCAAACTAAAAAGATGTTTCAGTCTTTAATTTCCTCTGATTTATGAGTTCTGTACATCAAACTAATCTCCTTAGAACAATATGACTCCCCTTCAACGGAGTGCTTTGGGTCGTGTAGGAAGGCGACCGGGAGGTTTAGGCAAACACCCCCGGTCTGCAGGCACACATTAGTTAAACCAGAAGCGTGGAAGACGGCGCCACAAACAGAGCAATAAAAACAATGGAAAATAGTCGAAACTCTGGAGGAATTCCAGTATATTTCGTGCAGGTAAAACTGCCACCTTAAATCCTTAAACGGAGAGCGGAGTTAATTATGACCCTATAGCACGCAGTGGGATTCACAAACAGCCGTCGTGTCGCAGCATGTTACCGAGCCAAGCAAACAGAGCCACAGGGAGCCTGTGTAGGATTACAGTGCGCAGAAAAGCGGTGGGCAAGTGTGTCCCGTGTGTGATCACCAAGATATGCACAGCAGATTTTAAACAAAGAAGAAGAAAAACACTGAAATACACGAACATTTAAATTTTGGTTAATGTCGATACCATTCTCTTAGTGTAAACACGCGGTTACATTTACTCGTGAAGCTGATGCATTGAAGCGAAACACAGCAAACCGTTTTAAATTAGGAAACACGTTGAAGATTATATCTACATGTGTACAGGACTCCAGTTTATGCAGAAGGAGTGTTTACATGTTTCAGAATACTATATTTTTCATACAGACGAACACATTTTACTCTTTCTGGAAGGGTGACCGTGATCAAATTAAAGCTACTTTCCAAAAACACCAGTTCACAAAACATTTGAACAACAGCTAATCACTCAGTGTTTGCTTTTTCACGTCTCATCTCCGCTGTTATCTAGCAAACACAAGGGGAAGTTGCTTTCGTGTTATAGAATAACTAAGATAATGTTTCAAGATGGTTTGTCTTAGTCACCAAATTGACTTTTAAAATTTATTATTATTAGTATTATATAAATTAGTCTTCTGGACATGAGCGGTTATGAAAAGCCCTGTTCATAGCAGAAGTCTACATTATCTGTAATCTACAATTCACTTGACATGTGATTGATCATAAGGAGTTTTAAAGCACTCATATGTAGGGGTCCAAGTACATTTGGGACTTAAGCATGAACATTTATAAACCTGGTGGGGGTCAGCTAAAACTAAGTGTTTGTGCCTCAACAACTTCTCCCTCACCAAGAGTGGTAGATGAAATCTGACTCACTCAGGGAGGCTTGACATTTGACATTTCTCTCCAGCAAGCAAAAGTGACACAAACAGAAACACACAAACCTGCAGGCTTTGAAGGGCAATAGGGGGAAAATCCCTGACCACAACCTCCCTAGGGGAAGTGTGCTAACAGTTTGCTTACAGATTATTAACATCCATTGTTACTTCTTCTACACGTGGACACACTACACTTGTAGCAATGCACATACAAACGTGATACAGACAGAAGTGCTGTTTCTGAGGTGACATCCAGACAGACAGGGTCATCTCAGATGTGTTCCCCCTGCTGTTCTGGAGCCTGTCGCCCACACATTACAGGAACGCAAAGCATTCACCCGGACAGGCGGATCCAGGTCAACAATCTTCTGATACACGTCAGGTTGGTGGATCCCCACCAGTGGCTCGTGTCAACATCGTGTTGGGTTTGAGGGCTACAGAGGCGGTGCAGCGGGAGGTGGAGTGACAGGCCTTTTCAGAACGGTCTCTCTTCTGAACAGGCACAGACGTTGGAGTTGGCCAGTACCATGGCTTTCAGCTGGCCAATGGCTTGCTTGTGCTGTGGAGCTGGTGTACCAGCTGGGATCCCTGGAACTGAATGTATGTGCACACATATATGTGCGCACACACACACACACGCGCACATGGAATAATACAGATGAACAGATTCCAGTATCAGTCTATACCCTGCCGTCAGAGCGGGGGCAGGCGTCCGATTACTTCTTGATTGCAGTTCCCTATCTGCCATGCAAAGGTTATTCGGAAGGGGAAGGGGGGGGGCGGGCCTTGAAAACCCAGTCCTGTCGGAGATAAGGGAGACAGACATGCAACGCAAGCCAGAAATTCATGCAGCAAATCCACCACTTATCAGAGAAACGCTTTTTCTACAAAAAAAAAGAATTTGCGTGATGTATATAGAAACCCAATAAAGTACATGCCAGGCGTCAAACTACAATACGAAAATAAATTCAAAAGCGCAGAGCTTGCAGTGATCTCCCGTTGAAGCTGCACCATAACCGACAGCACCCATGAGATCTCCGCTTATGTAGAAGACCTACAAACCTGTACAGCATAGGCACTGTAACCGACTCCTGGCGATGGCACCACTTTGGACATGATTTGTAGATGTGTTCATCCCACACATAGACTGGATAAGCATGGTAATCAGTGGAGGAATCCCCTGTCGGATTTGCAGTATCACTAAGCTATTTGCTGCAACGACGGGTCAGAGGGAAAGACTCAACACTGCGTGAATTTGCCAAGGAGCTGCAAAAATGTGTAATGCACCACACAGCCTATAGAGGGTGCTGCAGTGTTAAAGTACACGGGAAACCACTGTGAGTTGTTCAAAGCTATTCAAGCAGATCCGCGTTAGTGGGTGTTTCATGCTCTCCAGGGCACTGGTATGCAAAGTGGCTGAAGAGTTGGAAAGAGAGGAATGGAGCAGCACAGAGCCATCACACCCAGTGACTCACGTACTTACACAAAGCCTCTGAGTAGGCAGCAAGACCTATTTCTTCTTGCCTCCCAATGACATATTCTCAGTTTTTTTCTTCTGTGCCTCATAGAACAAAAGACATGCCTTTATGTTAGACAGGTGGGTGGCTGGGGGCTTTTGGCACAAGTACAAAGGACACAGGTAAAGGTACCATGGTGAAAAGCTGCAGCTGTAAAAACACAGCGGGAAAAATATCGACTGGTCCTGCATGAAACAACTGACATCTCAGGCTGGCCGTTTGACTGAGAGGAGAACCGTCCTGGAGTGTTGATGCTCTTGGGCATTATCACCATGCCCTGCGGCCGGCTTAACCACAGTTTGCAGTGCGTTGGATGGTCTGCAGGGCTGGGATCAGTCTGGGCGAAAGAGTGTCACAGGAAGGCGGACCTACCTCTGTCATGGCATCGTCAATCTGCTTCAGTTCCTCGTAGTGGTCCCGAGAGTCGCGGAGCGGCTGAACCATGATCTCCTCGATTTGTGGAAACAGCTTAACCAGAGGCACAAGCAGCATTTGTGCAAAGTGTCTTAAACCCAGCAGTGATTGAACTATAGATGCTAGTTAGCTGCTATACCCAGTAAACCAATGTCCCTACGTGCTTTGGTCACATTGTTTTAAACTTTGCTCAGCCAGCAGCTTGTCCTGCTCAGCTTGCGTCTTGACAGTACTCACACGCACCTTCATGACAGTTTCAAACATGGGGATGAGGACGAATTTGATGAAGCCGATCTGCGCCGTTGGCTTGGTCACCTTGTCTCGGTCCATAAAAGGAGCGACGGGGAGGCCTTCTGACTTTTCCCTGTCACTCTGAACAGGTGAGTCAGGAAACGTGTTTGGGTTAAATTCTCTTCTGTTGTGTTTTTGTTTTTTTCTGTTTGTTAGATGTTAAAGAACAGGTGTGTCTCAGCTGGTCACCTGCATGAAGTACTCCTCCAGCAAGCAGTCAACCCAGGGCTCCGCCACCTCAGTCGGCCTGACCTCATTGGAGATGTCACAGCATTTGATGAGAACCATCTTCAGCTGTGGGCGCAGCCACGTACACACGAACATGTACAGAAACAGATGAGAGGCCAACGCATTCATTTAGTCCACAGGAAGCAGTTCTACCTATCTGGAACTAAAATGATAAGGCAGGACTCTTACACAGCGGACGTGCTCTTCGTTTGTGAAGTCAAAGTTGTCCACCTTTTGCTTGAAGGAGTCCAGTATCTCCCCATGGCGAGCCATGTCCGTGGCCAGTATGAGGGTTATGATGGCCTACCGAGAGAGGACCAACGCAGGCATACGTCAGACAAGACACTCTTCTCATTCATTTTACATGGAGTTATTAAATTGCGGGTCACCAATGTTCTCCATACAAGTTTGGAAGCTTTTCTTCTATCACATATTTAATCTGACACAAGCAGGCATCAGTAGACCTTATGCAGATGGATGCTACAATGCAGTTTTATATCTGTCTGCAATATACATAAATGAATATTGGCCACTAACTGTATAATAATCATAGTCCTCAAAATGGATAACTGTAGTGCACAGGTTTTATGCAAACACTGGGGTCAGGGGCAATAAAATATTGGAGAAATTTTGCTGAATTTAAAATAACTTATATAAATAAATAGGGCAGTGGATGTCATGTTATTCCTCTGTTATCTGGCAATGTAGATGTGAAAAGCTGTCGATTGTGCATAACACTGTAAGAATGTTTATTTTAAACCTTGTCCAGGTGGATAACAATACAGTCTTGTTAAAAGTCTGTTAAAAGTCATGTTTTAATAATAGAGAAGGTCAGTTATGCTCCAACTGGCAGGCCAAACGAAAACTGTTGCTAATCGCATGTAACACAGAGAACCCCCAATGCCTGGTGAAGTGGCTCTGTACCCCCAGCATCTGGCGGAGCAGCTCTGTGCCCCCTACTACCCTGTGAAGCCGCTTCATGCCCCCAGTGCCTGGTGAACTGGCTCCATGCCCTCTACTGCCCGGCAAAGCAGGTCTGTGCTCCCCAACAACTGACAAAGTGACTCTGTACCTCCCAACACCCTGTAAAGTGGGCTCTGTGCCCCCCAGCACCCTGTAAAGAGGGCTCTGTGCCCCCCAGTGCCCTGTGAAGCGGGCTCTGTGCCCCCCAGTGCCCTGTGAAGCGGGCTCTGTGCCCCCCAGCGCTCTGTGAAGTGGGGTCTTTGCCCCCCAGTGCCCTTTGAAGTGGGCTCTGTGCCTCCCAGTGCCCCGTGAAGCGGGCTAAGTGCCCCCCTATTGCACCTGTCGGATCTGTTTGAAGGCCTCAGGCTCCACATTGGCAAAGATGTTGCACTCGGGCAGGGAGAGGATCTGGAAGGCCACGGCGCAGTGGTGGTTCTCCAGCGGCGAGATGTCATTGTAGCGCACCGCGAGCTCTGTGCGGGCATTGATCTGGTACCTGGCATGAAGAGATTGAGGGGAAGGTCCAGTGGACACTGTTTAGAGGGTTCTTACAGTGACTGACAGTAATAATCAGCATCAACAGCTGAATAATGACAACGGGAGAGCATCAGTGTAGGTCAGCTTCTCTTTGTCCTGGGTGGTTTTAGTTCCAACAGCTGACTAAAATCTGCGCAGTGTGTATTTTGTAACTGATGTCTGAAACTTCAAGTGAAATGGGTGCTGTGTTGACATAAATTATAAGGTGGGAGGCAGCTCTGAACACAACTGCAGCATTCACGTTAGAGGGACTCTGAGAGTCAAATGACTCACGTGTTGTTGTAGCCTGGGTGGTCAAGGTCATGGCACACAGCTGCCGTCATGAGGATGCCCATGTCTGTCAGGGTCAGTCTCTCCTGGGGGGGTGGGACATGCACTGCCAACATGTTGCTTCTCCCCACCCTACCACCTCAGTCTGGTGGGAGTGCACTCTATTCTGCAGAGACATTACTGCGATCACGACGGTCAGCCTCACCTGCAGGTTGCACAGGTGTATCATTCCGTACATCATCTGGCTCACACAGAAGCAATGGCGGAAGTTGTGGAAGGGGTTGTTACGGTAATTCTCCTGAATGCTGAGCTGTGGTAAACCAAGACAACAAGGCCTTACAGAATAAGAACCTTAAATTTTTTTTTTCTAGCCAAGAACACACTGACCACTGCTTAACATAATGAATAGCTTTATTCCCAAAATGGAACCCGCAGGATGCAGTAATTCTGACTCAGGAGCAGGAGAAAGATCTGATCTTCACCAGCCAGCGCTTCAGGGTGATGGGGTTGATGTTGAACTCCTTCACCAGCCCCAGGTCATGGTACATGTACTCCAGACAGCTCAGCATCTAAATTGCACACAGTACCACTGTGGTCAACCGAGGTCATAACCATTACGTATGCCGTGGTCAACTGGGACCGTTAACAGCATGAGAACAAAGGCGAACTAAACTATCGTCTGCACCAAATGCAACGGCAATCTCAGCCTATAAACACATTAAACAACAACGCTCTTGTAAAATTAACACAGCAGACTGTGGTCAGATTAGGGCATAACCATGGTTTGCCGTCTGTGGCGGCTTCCAGCTTCCAAATAGCACTAGGACCTCAGCGACAGCTTAGCTGCTGTGCCCGCAAATGGACCGAGAGTCACCACCTCATTATGTTCCCAGTGCCAGACGTCAAACGTGGGTTTCTTCAGAGCCTCAATGGTCTCCTGAGACAGAGTGTACTGTGAGCACCAGGAGAAAGAAGGAGCTTCAGTAAACGTCCTTCAGTTTGGCCAAACACATAGAAAAGCCACACCAGGACTTCTATGCAACACCTTTGGGTAACTGGGGACATCGCGTCTTGGGGAAAGCTTCTTTCCATCATCCGAGAAGTTGTACTTGCAAGGGCAATTTACTCTGGAGTCACAAAAACAACAGCAGTAAAATGACTGGTGTTCACGCACTCTTCCCAGTTCTTCTCTTTAAAACAGTAAACTTTCAGCTTATTACTGGACCACCAGCACATAATCATTCCAGCTGCAGGTTGTTACCATGCTACAAAATTATCACGCCCGCTTACTTTGCCATTCCAGCTGTGGATTGATTATAAATCTTTCTGTTTAATGCAAACAGCGTATGATTTTAAGAACTGAGACTTCATTAAAATAAGTAAAATACAATAGACGAGTTTGTGGAGGTAAGGATGGTGCGTTGCCCTAAACATCGATCGTGCCGGATCTTGTTTTCCCTACCTAGCGCCTCCTCTCGAAGTCATCTCATCACGGAGCTTCTTCAAGTCATTCTTGCACTTCTCAATCTCTACCACCTTGAGTCCCTCCACTGAAAGACGAGGTACAGACTTGTCGGCAAACATTTTATCAGCCCAATCACATTCAAATTTTTAACTACATACATGCCACTTAGTTTAAAAGGCATTTTCTTGTTCTCATAATGCCACTGATGTATTGAACTTGTATTCAAAATATTGCATATTTAATGACAGCAAATGTCTTTAGACACATGGCTTGTGATGACTTGTCACAGGCTGGGTTTGGAACAGATAGGAAAAGCATCCACCCACGCTCCACCCTTTTCTCCAGCATGGCCAGCCGATTCGTCACCTCCGTCTTCAGCTCATTGATCCGAAAAGCCCTGCATGGACATGGGAGAGAGGGAGTGATGTTGGTGGCAGGGGTAGGAGCATGTGAGGAATAGGCTCTCTCAAGATCAGGCCAAGGCCGGGGGGGGGTCAAGGTTCTAAACCCTCTAAATACAGTGCAGTGCGGGGTTGTAATAACACTAAGCAATGTTACCATTTACGTGTGCAGAAGTATGCGTGAAAATACATGTAACACGTTAACTTTCCTGCTGTTTGTGCCACAGACCAAGTTCACTTCCGTAAAGTGGCTGTCAATTGAGAGAAGTTTTGTAGTGCATGGAGATAAGAGGACAACAGAATAAAAGCCACACGCACACACGCGCACCAGTTCACGTGTAAGCATACTTACACCATGTATATGCATTGCTGCTGCCTTTATGAAGTCATACCCCTGACATTCAATTAAAACTATGAACTCCAAACAACAAAACCAAAAGTGGCATTGTGGGGAAATTTTTTCAACATACAAAACTTGTATATATACAAACAAACCCACACACCCACACACCCACACACACCCACACACACACACACACCCACACACACACACACACACACCCACACACACACACACCCACACACACCCCCTCACCTGCTGAACTGCTCTGCCACCTGAGACAGGACGTTCTGAAACATGTCCTCCTTCTCTGGATGAGAAGCACAAAGACAGCTTGTGACACCCAGGAATGAGCCAATGAGATGTGAGATAAACACTTTTCCACAGATGACTCCCTGACAAGGCATTAATGAAGATCTCCATTAAAGACAGCTCTGAGATCAGTCTAAATGCAAAGGTAATTTTGGGTCTTTACCTCCCAGCTGCCCAGTAGACAAAGGTGTGACCTTGTACAAGGAACTGTTGTACAAAAAAAGCAGATAATATTTATAATTCATACATTAAATACTAAATACCTGTTGAGTATGATTAGTGTGTGAAGATCACTGAGATTTATGATCTATTGTAAATAATGATTATACAAGATTGCTGTTAATGTGTGGGTTAAGTACTGTTATAGTATCATGTGAAAGTTAATCCAACATTAAGTGTTTGGACTGGACTGGAAGAGCTGTTTACCTGGGAGTGTTGGTGGGCATGGTGGGGTCAATGGAGATCATGGCTCCCTCTGGATCCATCAGCATAATGGCTGTGTTCCTGTGGAGGAACAGGAAGGAGAAACCGCTACCATGCACACCTGTGCAGTGCCTCAGATGTGGGGGGCACTTTTGCTGCTAATAGCCTTCACACACACTGAGGGTGCAGGCAGAACACCGGCCCACTCTCACAGCAGTGCGACACAGGACCACCCGGAAAGGATTGAGGTTTAAAACCTCGGACGTGGTATAAAACAAGCTCTAATGATAACCTTTTTACAGGCTGATATAACAGCATAGCGCTGATTTCTGTGCTAACTGAACAGTTACCTTTTGTGTGGTCTCAATAGGGCACTGATCTATGCAGTGGGAAGAGTCAGAGCAGCAAGGAGAGTCTAAGTGGCCAGGAAGCAGGAAGAGTCTAAGCAGCAAAGGCAGTCTGAGCAGCAGGGAAAGGTTGAGTAATGCACCCGATTTTAAAAACGTGTGAGGATGGCACCATGCTGGCTGACTCGGGCCTGGGAAAGGTGTGGTGTCACGTTGGGCGATCGTTCTTCTGACCTGGGGATGTTTGAGGAGGAACAGAGGAGCTCTCTGATGTCACATGGGCTGCAGTGCCGACTGAAAACCACCTGGACAGGACAGTAGCACATCAGAGTGGTTCACACACCTGCAAGCTTCGCACACACACGCACACACACACACACACACACACTCGAAATGGCCACATGCTTAGTTTTCTTCACTTAACAAGGAACATCTGACATCGGTGCCTCCTGCCTCTATCTGATGACAGCAGGGTCACAGAGAGGGACTGTCGAACGCAGGACCACCCCAGGACGTGTCCCCTTGGCCTGACAAGAGCTCTGTCACAAAAACCTGCTTATGGCGCTGCAAGAAGGAAAGTGGGTCTCTGAGATGAGAAAACATCCGGCTGCCTAAACACCCTTAAATCATGGCCCTTGAACTCGAACCTCGTCACTTTTTATGTCTACCTGTCTACCTGTGTACCTGTACGGTAGACACCTTTGTGGAACATTCTGATTGGTGGCTGACAGCATGGCTATAAAATGAACCTGCCACAAAGGAGGAGTGGAACTGATCTTGAGACAATGGCTTCAGGGGCCGAGCGTGCTACAGCCAGATGTCCTGATAACCGGCCGTGCCAGAAACACCTGTGCAGTACAATGCCTTTTGTTTTGGTCTTTGTTTTCATCCCGACATGTCAGGATGGACACTTGTACACAGTCAATAGTTAGGGTGCAGGACAGAAGAATAGGAGAAAATCTGTGACCTGTGTGTGTGTGCGTGTGTGTGTGTATGTGTGTTGGAGGGGGGGTGTCATGATTACAGTTGTGGAAAGAGACCCTGCCCACTACGCCACCTACCACTCACAGCGCTTAACACCACTAAGGGTGTTGATTAGGACATGAAGACAAGGAGTTGCCATAAATTCACACTCCTGCAGTGTTTGTGAAGTGTTATTTCGGTTATTCATTATCACTCCAGGCGCAGAGTCTTTGTTTTTTTACAACAAAATCAGCAGGGGGGGAAAAATCTGACAGGAAGCCCCTCTGTTACTGACATGCTCTGTCATGTTGACGCAGTGTGCCTGAGATTCCCTCCCAGTGTTCCCAGTTCTCCCAATGCTGCCCACTCCCCATGCCAACTCAATACATGCTAACTCAAACTCACCCCACCCCTGAGAAATACGGTAAGAGTGATGTTCAACGATGTCCTATGATATTTCACATTCAAGATGGGAACTTTCATACAACACAGAAATAACAAAACCACAGTGTTCAGCTGTTCCTTCTAGACGTCTGTACTTTATGTTAAAACAATCACTAGTGTGTTATTATCTTCCAGACTATGCTGTATTCAGAGCAAACCAAACTGTAATACTATCTACGCTGTTCTGGACATGACGAACATGATATATATCTCCAAGTCACGTCTTGGGGACTGGCTGAACCTCTAAAGCAGAGTTGTGCTAAAACATTGCTAAGACATGGTTGACACACTGCTGAGACAGGTACTCACCTTCTGAACTTTTCCATCGACGTCAAGGTAGATGGTCTTGGGGGCATAGGAAGAGGAGCTGGAACCCATAGTGTTCCCCAGCTTCCACAGGCTTGGTAAGAAGATGGCTGCACACTAGTCCTGGTTCCCCTTTGCCTTTCTGACTGAGGTACTGAGGATTCCCACCAGGAACTGTCTTTGCCTCCAATATCTGCTTTGGGGTCGAGAGGCCAGGTCCTAAAATAAGACACCCTTAACAGCTCAATTTGGGTGGACGTGTGGGGGTTATGCTGCTAAACCCTCTGGAAAAACTGGGAATCCAAGTCCCCTGACCTACAACTCACACTTCTAAAATGTAGCTTTCTGTATGCAAGAAATATTTTTATTTCAAATGCTGCATATACAGTAGTTTACTTACTTGAGCAATTCTTTTTCAGAAAAAAAATGTAACAGTGAATTCATTTGGCTTTTTAAACTCATTTATTTTTACTTTAGATTTCAACACACATGTAGTGTGTTTATATTTTAATGCCAGGAATTCAGCAGCAAAAGTCTGGTTGTCTCTGATACACTAATGGGACATTAAGGCCGGTATTTAAAGGCGTTTGTGCTATTTAAATGTGGTGTACTGTAAGAAGATTTCTTACTGTGTGTTTGGGTATCAGCCAAGGTGACAATGATGCTTTACACCACAGTCATTCACTTTCCTAACCAAACACTCAGTATTTCACTGGAAATGAGAGATGCAAACCTCTCTAGCTGTGTAGCCAGTCCCTGAACTTACTGCATGTCCACATAAGTTGAAATAATAACAGGTGAATTTAAACACAAAGCCTCTGTGAGCATGCCAACAACAGAGGCAAAATTATACATAGCCTGTCTATTTACTGATAACCACATGCTAAGCACTGTCCCACACTGGACAGCACAGCCCTCGGATGTTAAATCATTACTTTTCATATCTGTCACTGCTACTATTCTATTAACTTAATGGTATTACAACAGAGCACAATACAGCGTCATTACACCTATGTCAGCATTACAGTCATACAGTGAACAGGTAACTCAAAAGAAAGTCCCCCATCCACGTGTAAAAATGAGCTTCAAAGGACTGAACAGCACTGGTATTACAGCATCACTAAGTACAATACTATTATGAAATGACAATGCAATGCTGTGGAATATCCACAGCCTCTGCACAACACGTCTGAGGTGCCTGGGATGCTGTGGAAATAAAAGAGTTTACGTTGACTCACTGATGGAGTGATGTTCCTCTTCTGCTGCGGTGCGAGCTTCTCAAAGCGTTGTCTGTGGTGGACTCACAGAGGGAGAGGAAAGGGCAAAATGAGGGGGAGACAGCTGGGAATATTGAAGGATCTTAAATTTAATTTGTACTCTCTGCTGTTGCCAGGGGATTGTTACTATGACCACCCCTCAATCATAATGCTGAGTGATAACTGACAGAGCAAAGCCAGCCTCCCATCGAGAGAAAGCTTCTCTCACTGATTTCTTGATAAAAAGTGCTCTTACCCTGAACTAGAAAAGAAAAAAAAAAAAAAACCCTACCGGTCTATGCTTTTACTGCCGTCCCCGTTTTCTGTAAATTACATAGCGACAAAAGATTCCCACTTTAATTCCAAGAGTACATTTATCTCTTACACACACCCACGACGACTGAACCCCCTGTCCCAATTACCCCCATGCCCCCCAGACACCAGAAGATAGAGGCACATATGGTTTCGGCAGCTCAGGCAAGCTTGTTTATTTATTTTCCTAAATGACCTATCTATAGATGCCTACACAGTCAAAAATACATGTAGTTGGAGACAAGCATTTCAAAATGGTGATTCTGTCTTTCTGACCATTGAGCTGAAGTTTTAGTCTATGAGGGGTCAAACTATACATCTGGTGAGGTGCTTTAAAAAACTGGAGAGAGATACATGGTATATGTGAAAAAGCATTACAAATACACGGAAGGTGTACACCATTTACAACCCAATAATTCGTAAACCATAAAATTACAGAATCAAACTGTTTATGCTTCCCAATACCAGGTTGTGTAGCTTACTGTGTTGTTATAAAATGGCAAATTTATAAATGCGTACATGTGATCTGTGTAAATGTACATGTATGTTCTTTTAAGATCCAGTAATTAAGCCAACTTTACAGGCAACTCTTGAGTTTTCATACAAACGCTGTACAGCTGCACATCCATGGATGGTTCTCCCATATCAGTGATAACATCTGACTACATCTACACTTTAAAAGAACATTAAGTCCTCTAGTGTAGACCACACCAAGGGCATAGGTTTGCCCAACCCTCTTAACATGAAAAAGTTTAGAAAGCATATTGCTAAGGACAATTCAGCACTGCAGTTTGGTAGGGACAAGTCCTTACCACCCATACCCAATTCAGCACTGCAGTTTGGTAGGGACA
>JABJVR010049296.1:0-59863 GCA_025773905.1 Chitala chitala | reverse complement strand
CTGGCAGTTTGCCGTGGCACAACTCACTTAGCTGACTTTGGGGAAACTATCACATGGGACACCATGTGTGCGCTTTGAATGTTTTCCCTGCACACAAATGGCTTTAACGCGGGTGCTCCGGTTCCTACCGCAGTCCGTAAACATGCAATTCGGGCAAACTGGTAAGACTATGTAAGCATGTAAGCATGCAAGTGTGCCTTGCCTGTTGAGTGTGCATAAGTGTCCTTCCTTAAACTTGCACTTCATTATTGCATTCAGGCTGCACCATGCCTTAAAGCTTGCTTGCATGCCTATGCTCCAGACTTCCCAGGTCTTGGATATGTGATTTGAGAATCAACGCTTGTATCCTGCAACCTTATTTCAAACACACATTTTTAATACATTATGTGGCTAAACAACAGAGTGTGCATGTGAGTGTTTCAGCCTTCAGTACAAATAATTATGACCAGTAACAGAAAACAACCTGTTAATTTCCTGCTCTCAAAGGCTTAATGTACATTAGAAACACATAATCTCTTTTGGCTTCAGTGATGTGTACTGGAAGTAGACAGAACCCAAGTATACAAAAACATGAGTGTCATTTAAAACTTTAACTTTGAGGGCTGCTTTTCATTTTCTACTGTCAGAATATGATGTCATGATTCATTAAGGTCCAGATTAGTTAAAAAGGAGTTTCTTTACAAACAAATACAGCACATATTTCAGGCATTAAGTCAGCATATCAATGATTGTCATACTAAATTAGCATGTCATAAAAGGAGTAACTTGTAGTCCATCTAAAGGCATTGAATATGTTTTGTTCTTATTAACTATTCCAAAAACATTACTCTGCACAGAGAGAGCATGAAAGGTTATGATGCTTAGCAGCAATATTACAAGCAGACAAAAAAGAAGATTTTAAAAGTTAAGTGTAACGAGCGACTCTAGTATCAGCAGAATCAGAGGCTGTGGGAAAATCCAGAAGACTTCAGTCAAAGTGAAGCTAAAATTCTCCAGGTGGAACTGGGGAAAAAACTAAAGTCTGAGTTTAAAAATCGGCTGGTGATAATTTGTAAATTTAGTAAATCTTTTAAAATTAGGCTTTAAGTACCCTAAATAAAAGGCAGTGGCGTTATGTAACCTGGACTATCATCTTGCATTCACGTTTGGGCGTGGGTTTAATAAAGCAATTGTTCGCACTACTTTTCTTTGCTGTTCATGTGGTGTGCTTCAAAAGTGAAAACGGAAAGCAAAAAAAGGACATTATCTTTTGTCTAAGAATGAAAATTTAAATTAAAAAAAGAGCCTAGTTAACAGCCAGAGGTCTCAGATGACAAGGATTGAAGGCGTTTCCTCTTGGCGCACACGTCCGCTCACTCCCTCTCTCTCATGCACTCTGGTGTTCTTTTCTCCCTTGTATTATTCTCATCTTTCCCTCCACCAGCCTCTCCAAAACGGTATAAGAGCAGAGAGCACCTAAATGTGTAAAACATCTGAAAGTGGTTTAAATAGCTGGTGCTGTCATCCGCAGTTTGAAAGTCAAATTAACCCAACAGTGTTTAAAGTACATAGCCTGGCACCTCCGCGGTGCCCTGACAGGGTGCAAATTCGTCCCGGGTTTCCGTCCTGTCGAGTACAGTGTTAAATTCGGCCCCGTCTCACACTGACACCATAAGTAGGATATTGCAGAGGCCCTACACACCAGGATGTCTGGAAACAAAGCAGCAGGCAGTAATCAAAAGAGTCAGTACCCAAAGATCTGTGTGCCAAACTGAGTCCTTATCTGTCCTTTACCCCTAAACAGGCTGCCAGAATTTCCATGCACATCTGATGCCCATTAAGGCTAACTGCTCCCGCTCCTGTGCATTGTCCTTTGTGCTCGCAGCCCCAGTCTGAGGTTTTCGGTGTTTGTGCAGCGCAGACACTTGGTTAGTTTCCGCTCAGCATCCAAACCACAGGGAAGATACATAATGCATGGCCAACGGCTCGCTCATATGTAGAGCGACACAAACAACAGCCAGGCCACTCGAACCCGTCAGCACAGTCAAGTCTCCACACTCACGGCTTTAAATTTTGCAGCTTTCCTTGCTGGGTGTTGTTCAGAAGTTAGCATGCGTGAATGAAGCCATGTCTCTCCCTGTCAGGGATGTACAAGACCATGTGTTGATCCGCTTTTCAGCACAGCATGCTTGAGAAGTCATAAAAGCTTCGAGTTTTGTTATGGAAAATGGCCACGATGAGAGAACGGGAAAGAAGCAGCGATGAATTGCAAAGGAGAAATAAAAATTTGTGTAACATTTCGATGTGAGCTCTAAAGTGCCTTACTGGAAAAGTACCAATAAATCTACCATATAAAGAATGATTATCATCACAACAGCCATTCCAATAGTGTTGCCCAGTTGTGTTTGATTTAAATACATTTTTCATGTATTTCTTTTGTTGTTTAACTGCAGTCAGTGCGAAGTGAAAGACATAATCAGCCCAAGCATACATCATATTTTATTAATACTTGTTTTGTGGCCTCCCATGAATGCAAACATCCATAGCAGTGCACTATTCAGGTTTTTACCCAAAAGGTTAACTAACTGTATTATGAGATATTCAGTTTATCTAGGCATGGATCAGAGAACCCAAGCAACTGTATTAATACATTTTTATTTATAACATCAGTTTTATTAATTCATTTATTTTCCCTTGAGATAACCTGTATTACCTCAATGTAGTTAATACACTTTATCAAGTATGGAAATCCATGACAGGTGTCCTAACGAGTGGCAAAGGGTCTAATTAATATTAACACACAAAGAAACGCCATCCATCCCAGCAAAGGCTGCAGTGACACAAACTTGGCCAGGAAACCATGTGAAAGAATACACAATGGACAGGGTGTGGGTCTAAGGTAACCAAACTCACAAACTAGGGCAAGAAAATTACGTGAACTGTGTGCCACTAAGATGTCACCATACGTCTCTATTAACATCAAGACAAAGCAAACATCTCACATCCCTGCAAGCACAGCCTGTCAGCACTACCTGCTGAGCTGTCCGGTTGTCCACAATGTCCACTGTAAAAGTTGTTAAAAGTAAGCTCAGCATGTGGTTCTGCCTGTGTTTTCCATAGTGAAAAACAGCCTGAGCTAAGTGCATGCTAGTCCTCCGTGCAGGACTAAAACTTCACCTAGTAACGTACAGCATCAGCAATAATGCAACTGAAATTGAAGAAGGCAGCTTGCATCAAAAGCTTAGAGTCCCAGTTCACACATTTTGAGTGACACAGGCCATGTGTACATAGGTCATCATCCAATATTAAAGACGTATGGATGGGTGAATAGATATTTTTTACTGTAAAACAATGAAAAAAATTTTTCTCCAATACAGTAAACAAATAGCAATGTTGGACTGACTTTTCACAATTTTACACATGCGTAAAGAATAAAGCATTTCATAGAGTCTAAAGCACTGAGGTGTTGGCTTACAGCCTTTTATTCGTCTCCTGCATGAAAACAAAAGGCACATGTGTTTTTGCTGATTCTAGC
Source organism: Chitala chitala (assembly GCA_025773905.1). NCBI lineage: Eukaryota > Metazoa > Chordata > Actinopteri > Osteoglossiformes > Notopteridae > Chitala > Chitala chitala. Next base: position 56,349 of record JABJVR010049296.1, on the reverse strand, counting down.
ACTAAACAACAAAATTCAGCCAAAGAGCTGCTTCCTGCCAGCTGTCAGTGTTGGAGAGGTTCTCTACCGAGGAGAGCCCCCCCCCCCCCCAAAAGGACCTGAACTTTCCCTTTCCTCCCTCTCCAATGGCCTCTCATGTCCGGACATTACATTTATTTAGCTGCTTAACCAGCCCTTTCATCCCATGGTGCTTACAATTATAGGTGTTATACACCCACTTACAGCTGGATATTTAGTTGAACGATTCAGGGTTAATGACTTGGCCCATGGATGCAACAGTGCTTCCTCCTAGGGTTTAAAAATGTTGTTTGAATCCAGCTCATTTACTGCTTCACTGGCAGATGTCCACAGAACACCACTGGATCTTTCATTTGGTCTTCAAATTGTGACTTTATACTCTTCTGGGCCTACTTCATGCCGCATTCGTGGCAGCTCTCAAAGCTCAGCATCGACACTCGCTCACATGTGCAGTTAATGCACTGCGACATTTACTTCTCCAACGACACTCAGCAGATCAAGGGGCATTTATGTCCTCGTGTCAACTTAGAAGTGGTCTGGCTCCAGTCCGCCCACACTCTTTTGAGATAATGAAGTGGTTTAACTCCCGATCTGAGCTAGCAGACGTCAACCTCAGTCCTGTTCTTAAACTGCTTTAAGGAAGGCCTGTGAGCATCTCACTAATAAATATAAATAGAAACATTCCTGCAAACGTGGTTTTCTGTGAGATCTGGAGCCACATTGTGTAATTCTTAATATCCCTTTAAAATCTTAACGCACAGAACTTTAGATTGAAGCTTGCAGCTGGAAGAAGGAATGGAAAGATTGATTCACTAACCATAGCAAGTTTTTCCTTCATAATGATGTCACTCAGTGTTATACGTTCTTAAATATATATTGTGAGCACTGCAGTGGATAGAGAATGTTCTGGACAGTGAGTGTCAAAAACTCAGATGTTTTTGCTTTCTGGAACCAGTTTTGTTAAAATCAGTTAGTCTATATGACACTTTAAAGCAGAGGTCTTTACCAGTTTTTTTTATATTTTTTTATATCTGTACTTCAATGTAATTGGTTTCATTTTGGATCCTATGCATTTTATTTAATGCATTTAAAAGTATTTATATGAGAAGGGGTCCAGAAGTTAAACCTATCAAAGGGATCCATCATCCATTACATAACAAAGGTTAAAAACCACTGTGCTAGAATAAGAAAGCACATTTTATGTAATTTACATGCAAATTAGTTAACTGTTCTCCTAGCTGAGTTGGCTGATTTTCACTATCTGGAAATAGTTAAAAGATTATCTAGTGTTTCAAGTAATAGAAAAAGGAAAAAATATACTTTGAGTTTTAGTTTCCTAAGTGAAACCTGATGTACTCTAAATCTGTGTGAACCACATTGTGTAAGTACATAAAACATTGTGACCGTTTTACACACCATAAGAAATATAAAGTTTTATCACTTTCCAATTAAATCTAGAGTCTGCTGTAACGACATTAATAATCTTTGAAAACAGGAGTTTACAGTGAACGAGCAGAGATAGCCAGCTATCTCAAATTTTATTTCATGTCAGTATATAATTTTTGCTGTTCTGAAACATCATATTACCAAACCTTACGGAAACAGCACAACTAAAATAACAGGTTTTGTAAAATTTCCCATCCTCATATTATTACATCTCAGACATTCATAAAGTCAATATTCAGTTGCTCCTTTTCAAAAACGCAAGTAGATAAATGGCAATGGCTCTTCATCTTGGCAGCAGGGTATTCAAGCTCGTTTAGCAATGTATAATTTTCTCTTATTTAGACCCTGTGTGGTGGCATCGACATAACCTGTGACCAAATAAAATAAGCTGGGTTCCATCACCAAACGGATACATTCTCAAGTGGGGTAGAAAAGACAAAGTAAAAAACAGCCACCATGCCTCCCCCCACCCACCCTCACCCCTGCCTCAGCACTTCTACATCTCCACACTGTGCATTAGACTTTGCTCTCAATGATAATCCTGTTCTTATTACCAAAAAAATAGTACCAGCCATTTATATGAAGGCCATGGACTCACCTCATCAACAGAATCCATTTTTTTTTATGCACTATTTGAATTTAAACGCACACTTAAACTGTCGTTCACGGTTCTGATCAGCAAGTGAGAGCAATCGTTGTGCATATTTAAACGTCAGTCAATTTCTACAGCCTTGTGATTGACAGAGCCCATTACCTAATCCAACAGGAACCTTCTCACATGTGTGATAAGCATATCTCATATATTGCCATCAAACAAAGCAGGGGCTGGACTGACAACATTGTACACAGAAGACCGAGGGATGAATCTCTGTGCTGTGTGAGTATCTTTGTGCTATTTATATTGACTGAGGGTCTATGATTCCAGAACACAATGGGTTCTTTTATAAGTGCCTGGAAAAAAGAACTTTGACTATTCTTTATGAATTCTTTTTTAATCTCATGCCCATATCTTAATGTACAAAAGGAAAGATGTAAAATAAAGATCATGACCTGACATGGTATTAATCATTTTAAGTGATTCCAGTCTCCAACGCTCACGTGTTGACCTCAGCTGTGATAATGCCACCATTCAGAGCTGTAAACTGTGTGTGCAGTCCTGGGTCGCTGCATCTCTCTACACTCACATTCGCTCAAATTCTCTCCACCATGCCATGGAGACGCAAGCACAAAACTGCCTTTTCATTTTCACTTATCGGGTAAAACGGAGCTTCAGTTCCATTGCTATTTACCCCATTAGGAGATATGTAATAAGATACAACCTTCCAAAGTGGTGAGAAGTCTGTCTCGCCATCCAGCTCCCTGAAATGGGAGTGCACGAGTGCTCTCTGCTAATAAACTGGACCTTAAAAGCAGTAGTCACTGTGAAGAGCTCTGACTGTGAATGAGCACTGGTGGGGAAGGTGTAATTCATAACAGCTGCTCTTCCAATCACATCTCCTGCATGTTTACCACCATAAGAAACATGTTGTTGAAGTTATAACTGCATTATTGTGCTGGTGCATGCATCCAAGTTTTAAGGGATTACTCTTGTTATCTTCATACATGCATTTCCATACAGACACAGGCTCTCTCTCTCGCTCTCTCTCTCTCACACACACACACACACACAAACAGACAAACACACAATATATATTAATTTTAACTGCCTCCAGTCACAGAACACTTTGTTTTAAAAGCTGCAATACACAATTTAAAGAGTAAAATAAGATAAAGTTGTCTGTCTTACCTTTCTTAAACATATAAAATAAATGCCAATCTATATGATAACTTAATCCACTGGAACCATTAAATCACAACCCAGCCTCTGAGGTTCTGAGAGAAGGCTGTAATATACCTTTAAGCACAAAGCGTCTGTTTGCAAAAGCAATAAATGTGCAGCAAGGACAATAATTAATTAAGTTAGATTTTTGGTGATGTTATGCTAAAGTACTTTCTTTACAAATATATGTGAACAAAAATGTAAAATGGAAAAGGTCTTTTCTGAATTGTCAGAATGCAAAATTCTACTAGCCCTGCTGAACACAAGAAAAAAAAACAAATTATATTTTAATTTGAAATTAAATAGCATTTTATTTTACAGTCTGTGCTCTGTCAGAAGTGGAATAAAAACATCTGGAACCAGTTCCTCTGAAGTAAACAGAAAGCACAATGGCACATATTGGATCCAGATGTGTATGAAAAGACGCTGTGACATGGAAACTAGCCAGCAATTCACCAGGTTATGTTTCCTTTTTTAATTAAAAGAAAAGAAAAAAGAAAAATCACAGGAGGACATGCCTTTAGTGGGTTTATCACTCAAGAATTTACTATCCTGTCATTCCTAATGTGGTCATGTACTTTCATCCTAAAGGTATACTACAGACCATCCACTCCTATACAAAGTATTCAAGGAATGTTTCCTTTCCTATGAAAATAAACTGTCTGGCAAAGAGCTCTCCTGTATGTCATAGATTTGCAATTAGAAAAGGACATCACTGTTGATAAACCAGGGTGTCTCCATCTAGCTTATGACATTATACAAAAATCCATAAAGCACAAATAAACGAAGTCATGTTTAATACCATGTCACAGATGTCATGCTATTAATTCAACCCAAAAGAAATTAATGGCAGCTGCATGAGCCATTAGTACCATAATCACTAGTATATTATACACATGACAAAAGTACAAACCAATCTTATTAAACACTTAAACTCTTACCAAATTGAACAGTAGAAACTGCATTATTTTTTAGTTCCAGTTACTTTAAATGCCTGAGAACGGCATGTGGCATAAACATGAATATGCCCTTGCCTCTGAGTCACTGAAATCCAACAAAAAAAGTTACAGTATACAATCACAGTTCATTTACCTATAGATTAATGCTAACTTTAGCAGCTATGTATCAAAAATGAAAGGGGGTAGGAGTAGGTGCTTCTGTTCAGTCAGTCTGTCTGCACTTTTATTAAATTCCCAAGATTCTTCCCTGCAATAGGAGCAATAATGTCATTGTTACATAAGTGAAAAAGCCATAGTGTCCTACATATGGCTGTTTCAGATCTTATTAACTGCTACTTAGCACTCCTGGAAAATCCACAATTTGGTTCAAGATACTATAGGCTTTAGACATTAAAAAGGGCTTAAAGCTAACCAGGTGTCACATGCCCTGAAGGGGTCTCAAAGTCATTGGCCCCTACTTGGGAGAAAAAAAAGTGAAAGTGTCTTTTCATTAGGAAATTGCACATGTCACTCTTTAATTACTACATATAGACAGTCTTGTTCCAGAGCATATTTCAGCAGTCTAACATCTTTATCAAACAAATAATACAAAAATATAGCAAACTTTAACAAAACTTAAAAATTAATAATATATCTTCCGTTGATAAAAAAGAAATCTTGCATTTTAATTTGACTGCTTGGGAACTTGAACCCACTTTAAACATCCACATTTACCAGCAGGCCACAAATGATGTAAGGCATTCAGCTAATTGGACATGTAGTCCAAAGCCAAAAGGAAGGAATTGTTTCAAAACATCCTCCCTTGTGTCCATAAAATAAATATTAAACAGCTAAGAACAACCATTCTGATGGCTATTTCTGTAGGTTCTTCACATTTTGTGATCATGCACTGGGCTGAACAAACAGCACCTGCGCAACAGCCTTGTAAATCTGAAGGAAAGAATTGTTGTCATTTCATAAGCCTACTTTCCAATGCAAAATGTTCATCAGTTAGCACTCTGGCAGACAGAATCCAGTAGACAGGTATACTACAAATACTGGAGTGTGAACTTACATTAAAAGCTGGTTCAGAAAAGGGAAAACGATGTAAAACAACTAATATACTGCAGTTTGCTTATAAATACCATATATCCAAAGTTATTTTTAAAATAACGGATCTAATTAATGTTGCATATCTGGACGTGTGAAAATAACTGACACCGGCCACTCTGCCTGAAGCACTTCCTCTGGGAGGTGTGGGAAATGTAAGAGTATGTCACCACAGTGACCATTATTGTGTGTGCTGTGTGCACACAGCGCTTGGTGGTGAGTGCTAGTTATCTTGGCACTGAGCGCATGCGATGCTCTGTGGTCAGCCACCAGCAGTGGCATTTTTTCCCTTTAATTACATCTCTCGTTGCCGCAATATCCAACCACATTCCAGGAGTTTTACTTCACACACGTGTGCTTTCGAAATATGTATGATCTTAGACATGGAAACACCGTGCGTTTAAAGACTTGCCTTATGCCTACATTCTGGTCTCACAAATGCGAAATTATCTACCAAGATATAATAACAAAACAGGCAACCAAAACTCACAAAAGCTCTCGACAATATATCTGGAAAATAGGATTTAAACAGTAAGTTAATTACACGAAGCAAATGTCATTCACAATACGCAATGCTAAGAGGAAAGAAATTCACCGGTTCTTTATTTTGTTACAGTACAGTACGTGCAAGCATTATAATTAATTCAAAGGTACAAAGTTTACGCAAATGACCCCAACATTAAAGCAAGAATCGCCAATCATAACAGAGCAGTGCTTAAATGGTATTTCTCTTTATAATTTAAATGCAGAGTAAAACGAAGGTTCAGTTCAGTAAGAACAAAACAAACAAATTGCTCATATTTACCCATTATATCTTCATGTGGCATATACAACATGCCTGTTAAACTAGCGCACTCCATTCTACCATTTATGTAGTTTGTTTTTTAAAAAATGAAGTCGCTCTGTGGCCACTTCTTAAATATAACTAAACTTTATTTTTAAAGTTCAAAATTGCATTATTTCCTGTGGTGGAACATACAATACAGATATTTTAGGGGATCTGGTGTCGTCAGTCAACGACACTGAAGGAACAATCAAAGCATAGGTGGCGCAGGACTCTTAATTTTATCGTCAGAGAAATATGATAGGAACGTTTTTAAAACACAAAAACGAACTTTTTTTTTACAAAAACATAGTTTATGCGATTGCATAGTGGTTAAACTTAATTTTTCTGTTAAAGCCACAATCCATAGTAGACGATGATCATTCCTTTGTCATAGGCATGCCAGTGATGAATTTTATCCTGCTTAAAGTCAAAAACGTTGTACGTTCCTATATTGTTACAGACACCAAACTACAGCTAGGAACACACTGTTTAATAGGAAACCGTAAACTTGAGTGCCTTAAAAGAGTACCGGGTACTTGGTTCTCCCCAGTAAGCAAGTATAGTACCAGCTGCAGATTTCACTTTTAGGATCCACTTTGAAGAGAGGCGAATTGTTGATTTTACAATACCGCTTACCTGAACTGACTTGCGATGTTACAGAAAGAAGGACTATTAATAAAATAATAGGCATGTCTGTCCACCGTTTTATTTTCCATCTTATATGGGGATCCATGACCACCAATGACGTCCACGGCGTTGTCAGTTTATCTTTAAAAAGTAACTTATGACAACTTCAAATTAGGACAGAACTGGCGACCAAGATCCCAGAACAGGGGTTAAAAACGTTATTTTCATGCAGCCATTAAGTCTGCAGTCCAGATTCCTTTGCAGAGTTACTTCATGGATGGGGCACCCTCCCTTTCATTCGTTCTCTGCCCTCTTCTGTCTGCTGTACCCCTTTCGGAGTCTATAATGATAACTAATGCCCCTCTCTGTCTGGACTCTGAAGGAGCTTGGAAATAATGGAAAAAAAAGTTTTTTTGGAACTCAGAACGCTGCGGAGAAACGAGGACAAATCAGAATTGTCGGAATGGAATCCCGCGTTTTCATTGGATACAACTAGAAAAGTGAAGCGCATGGTGATTTTTTTTCTTTGTCACCGTGAACGCGGCTGTTTCCCCCTATTCCTAAAGGAAAGTGGCTGACAAAATTCACTGTTACGTCGTCCAATCAAGTCAATGTTCCTCGAAAGAGGCGTTGCATTGGACAGAAGCGCGAAATTTGTATTATTAGCTACGCTTGTCAATGTACTCAATGCAGATGAAACCAATGGAATAATTTTAAAATGGACCCTGGAACTATACTGTATTTGTCAAATTAATAAACATTATTCAGAAACAAATATGAATAGTGTAATGTTCAAAGTTTAATATTTACAATTCAAATATAAGATTGTTTTTTTTTTTTTTTTACTTTTTATTTTAAAAAAGGTTTAATAGGTTAAGAAAAAATGCCTGGTAATTATGACAGTCTGCTAAAAGAATTATTTTCCTAGAAGTTTGTAGTGAAAGAACTTTCAATAGTTTCAGTAAAATCAATTAAAAACAAACTAAAGTATGTGGTAGATTCGTGTAAATGCAATGTTGATGTAACTGTTTCAGTAACGACAGTGACAACTAGTACAATACCATCAGTTTAATGTTACTCGAAGCCTTATGGAAGACAGCTACTTAAATGATACGCATGTATAAACTGCCGTTCTGCACAATATATGGGGGCAGACGAGGCTAGTGGTGATATTGTGCGATCTGAGAATGACATAACCGCTAACCGTAGAAGAGTAAAGGGTAATGGGACATCAGTCTTTAGTTGCATCAATCATCAAAGAGTCATTTAGGTTTAGTAATATGATATATTTAGCTAAACGGCAGCATTCGTGGAACTTTTACATTTAATGTTGTACTATGAGGGGCATGCACCCATTTCTGGTCTGTGAAAAAGCACTATTATAAACTCTAGTAGAAGGGGGTGCCTAAAGAAATCCACTACAGTGATTAATTCTAAAATACGAACTGACTCCAAAAGGGTGTCCAGTTGTAACAGAAAATTAAAAAATAAAGCTAGACCAGTGAAAACACTGCACCCATTATTCTGTCCTCACTTTAACCTGGTAATGACAAGAATCAGGAAGAATATTGAATGGTGTGTGATTTTTGCACGTGTGGCACTTTTCCACTACCCTGAAAAATTTATTATGGAGAGCACATGATATGCAAAAGGTGTATTATGCACAGAAGAAAGCAGACGTCATAAGAAAATATAATGCAGTGATATGAACAGCCTGACTTGTAACTGACAAAAATACTGTAATAGGTAAATGTCTCAAGAATGGTTTAAACAAATAAACGTAATCGAAATTGCTACAATATGAACATAGACACAGCCAAATTCTGGCTAAACACATGAGGAAAAGTAAACAAGTGCTGTTTCCAGTACACATCACATCATGGTGATAGCAAAAAGGAGAAAAGTTTACAGCTTATAATAAAAATTGGACTACATATATATCCCTTGAGTTTTTCTTTTAATTTTGTTGACACTTTCTTTTATTTTTTCTTTCGAAAGCATCTGTATCTCCTCTTTTTTGTATCCAAACCAAATGAACATTCAACAATTAGTGTGCTTCATTCATCATTAAAATGTATGCTTTAGTTAAAACAATGAAATAAGATACTGCATCCATCTACAGAAAGCAGACCGTTTCATTTTCTGTAATGAGCACTTGACTTTCATATCTGTAGTAAACATATTTGACACTGCCAAACTCCATAATTCCCAAATACCTTCTAACATTATATCTTCATTTAGTTCCAGCAGATGTGAATATTTTATGTGAACAAAATTACAGGACACCCATCTTCCATTGTCTGTATGGTCAACTAGGACTTCTGGAAGTGTCCAAAGAGGGCACCCTAAACATTTCCAGGCTTGGGGCAAAAATCTCAAGGAAAGGAATGCAGGGTGGGCAGGGAATCCCAGGGACAGGAATCTGAGAGCGCGTTTGAAAGAGCAGACTGGACACACACACACACACCCCTGCTGAACTTTTACAAAGGAAAAAACAAGTAGCACAGTCCCATTAACAAAGCTGCCAGCTAGACAAGTTTTGTTTACTATGTTGCTTAGGGCATCAGCATAATTCAGTCCTGTGGAATGTGAGGATTTTGGTTCTAATACTGGCAGCCTGAAGAAATAGGAGAAAGCCCTTACAAATTTTAGGCCATTTTAAGAATTCTCAGCAATTTCAATAATCAAAGAACTATGTTGTACTAAAGCACAACAAAATAAAGCTTAACATCTTTTTAGTCACACACATTTATAGTTATGAACTATACCTTTGTTTTTCCTTACGATTTCAAATCCACAGGCTTTTCCAAAAAACTGGAGAATTCCCAACAATATACAATATAGAACAAATCAACTTTACTATATAGATTATACAGTATTTTTACAGTTACATTTGTTGGAGAAATCACATATAATAAACCCATGTCATGATTCGTCCCCCAAGCAAGGCACTCAAGTCTTTATTTCAGTAAGATAATCCTCTTGTCTGGAAACTCTGGGCAGGCTGTAGCTGTGTGGCTTCAAGTCCCGGCAGTGTTGGTGTTGCAAAATATGAAAAATGAAACAAAGATAAGCGTATGGGGGGCTGTAATGATAGTGGAGTGCTCTGTATATCACCAGTCATCTCCACAATGCAGATGTAAACAAGAGTGCATTCCCCTGCATGAGAGTTTTAAACTTGGTTTGTTGATACTTCACCCCCCCCCAAGTCTAAAGACAGATGAAACATGTGAATTGGCAGTTTTAAGATGCCCTTAGAGTGTGTGCATTTGAATGAGTTACAATGGTCCGCAATTGGCTGATGGCTCATGTAGGATGTACGCTATCCTGAGATCAGGGCACTTGGAATAGGCTCCTGGTCTCAAGCATTCCAAATATGAATAACTCATTTGGAAATTATTTAACTATCTTTTAAGGTTATCATGTACCTTGGTATTTACCCATACATTTATTAACCTGATCTTTACTGTAAGTTGCAACCAGGCTATCAAAACATTTGAACAGTCCTCACTTTGAAACTTCCATATAGGGTTCACTATATATCTCCAGTGTATTAACATTTAATGAGTTATATCTTATTATGAGCTTTTCTTTTTGACTGATTTAACAACACATTCAACCTTGTCTGTAAATATAGGAGATTTTTTTACAGTGTAGTTTTCAGCAAAACCAGAGAGACAAAATCCAGTCCCATTTCTGTCTGAATTGTAATTTTAACTGTGTGTGGAAACTGCTTTCATGTGGCTGTTGGTAAAACGGCCAGCGTAAATTAATCTGCGTGAGTCATTGTGTCTCCAGGGATGGGTTTGGCAATTACTGTTGTTGTGTGAGTGAGTGCAGTTTGTGATTATGTATTATATGCTTGCATGATGGAGGAGAGACTTTTCCATGCCAGAAGTACTAAGCGCTGATAGCCATATGCACTGTAGTGAATGAGAGAGCAAGAAAGTTATAGAAAATGCAGTGGTATATGTACCAGTCCACCCCCCCCACTTTTCACCATAAAAGTGTACTATCCCTATTGCAAGTATTATATCCAGCTCTGGGCTTCCTGAATAATTCACCTCCACCCAACACCCTGCTCCCACCTCCCATTTCCTTTATGTACTATCTATGTTTTTGTAACTTTCACATTTAGCAATACCTCCTCTGTGGTGTACACTGATTAAAGAAGGCAGAAAAAAGAAGAGCAATTTGGCTGTAAAAAACAAATATGCTGTGGTGGCATAAATAGCAATGAAAAAGAAGCACCATAGATAACCGTTTTCACACAAGAACTGTGGCTTATTAGTACCATGAGAACTTGCAAGCTGGGCTGTGGTCTATCTGATCCTATGGGGACAGTTAGGGCAGCAATGTTGGGCACAATGGTGTGTGAGTAGGATGCAGGAGTGTTCATGTTAATAGCTGCTGACACACAAGGGCTACTCAGCCATGAGTGGCTGATAGGACACACAATAATACAGTAAAAGTTAATTCCAAAATGGGTTTAACGTTTATACAATTATTAAATAATTATTTGACCAGTAAGATCCACATCTCAGTGGTGATTTGCCTCAACCCATGCTTTATTTGTCTTCTCTTAATGCACAGTTCGGTTTTTCTTTAGTAGGTGTTACTGTTAAGGTTTTATCTAATTAAAACAAATCATTTCAACATCTTGACTATATGGCAACATTCCTATTAGTATTACATTGTATTCATCTTTGTCAATCCCTGATCCTTTTCATCTTTGATTTTAATCAGTGTTCTTTAATGTCCTATTCAGCTTTTCCATGTATTTACAAATATTGCATGACACATGTAATACTCTGAGGAATCAAACGATTAGTCATATTAATGTCTAATTTTCTAACCCTGGATAAGAAGAACAGACACACAAAAAACCGTCTTCATCAGACTTTGCCAAATAAGCAGCTGTTTATAAGAGCACAGATAAACTATGAAGAATTTGGGTAAACTGTTATGGTACTGGTTTATCCATAAGGAAAGGGTACTTCCATGTTGGAGTCTACACAAGAGGAACTGTCCAAGAAGCTCAATCAGATTTTATACTTTTCCACAGTTGTCTCTTCCTGTCTCAGTGAAAACATTATTTTGTCCTCAGATCTGTATTTACATTGATTTATATTCAGTGATGATTTACTAAGAAACAATTTTAAGTTCATCTTTTGTAAAAGAAATGCTTTAATAGATAGTTATATACTTTAAATTTATTACAAAATGTGCATTTGAATATTATATTACATATGAGTTATGATGATGCAGTGTTGATTATTCAGGAAATTGAAACCTCCAAATACTAGACAAGTCAAAACATGATTTGTTACACAGGGTAGCTAATTAGCATGAGAAATCCACCTCATCATAAAGTGGCAAAACTAATTAAGAATCTATAAACAGAATACATGTAAATAAGAAACTGTGAGATTTTAAAGGCGTTTATCTCTGCCTTTATTCTTCATAACTTGCCAGTGGTGTTGCCATGTGTACCTTGTAAAAAAGACAATTTAATTTAACTTGTATAAGTTGGAGGACGGTGTTTTTTCCACGTGCAAACACAGATTCTGTCGCAAGACAAGCTCATACACTTGAGTAATAGGTGCCATTTATAAAGAGTCGGCTGTTGTAAGATTAAAGCCAGCTGTCTTTCTAAATCATACATTGCATTGTTTTGAAAAAAATCACAGCTAAGGACCTGTCATTAAAATAGAACAAAATATCATAGGAATAAGGTTTCATGTTGGATTCTCTTCATAAATTACAAACGCCTTGAGAGAACAGAATTAAAAGCTGATATTCCAGTGCTTTATTACAACTTTCCATTAAACAGTCTGAGTCATATCTAAGGAGCCCCTTCTTTTCCACAACTACCCAAAATTCCATAACCTCATGCTCCTCATATCCTTTCCTGCTCTCAGTCCAAGCCAACAGGGAAAATAAGAATGTTTTGGAATGCTGTGAGTGGAATACTTATGGATCCAGTTGATGGTGAAATTAAATCATACCCTGCCTTCCTCGGTTTCCCAGCATTCAGCCCCTTGCTCCAGCATGTCCGTCTTGCCTCAGTGTGTATACCAGATGGCCCTCACGACTAGAGCTGGTCCCTTTTGTAAGCGGTTTGATCTTCCTGTTACAGCAGCTGTACGCTATCATTCTGACCCTGCATAAAAAGGTCCTGAAAACCAGGTCACTGGCTACGTCGTGACATCATTAGTAAAGCGACATTTCCAGCCACTATTAATTTTTTCCACACAATCTTTCGTACTACCCCCTCTTCCATCTTTCTATGTCCCTTTTTGTTTTCACAATCCATATTTTCACTATTCTCCCTCAGTCACAAAGTTATTTCCCTCTAGCTTGGGTCACCCTTGTCCCACAACCCCCTTCCACCCCCACCCCTTTTGTATGAACATGTGGAGCACAGCTTTTTCTCTTGGCTCTCCCCTTGCGCCTCTGCCTTACTCAGGTCCATGCAAGTTGATGTCATAAATTAAACATCAGACATGTTGTTGTAATAAAGACCAAGTGAAGCCCTTCTCTAAACGTCTATGTAAAAAGAACGATCACATGACCGCAGCAGGAAGAGAGCACACAAGGCCATGTATCCTGATAGGAATAAACCCCTGTCACTCATACGGTCATCACCGTTTTAAAGGTATGTCATCACTTCTGTACTGAATATAGAAGATCAAGCACGTTTTGAGACTTCAAAAAGATATTTTGAAAGATGAGATAATAAACATCCAACCTTTACACCAAAATGTTTGAAAAGAATATTCAGATCAGTTATCAACACAAAAAAACCAAGATGAACATTTTGGCACTTTTTTTATGTTTTGTTAAGGACTAAGTGCTATATCTGCTGAAACCTCATATCACAACATCTGTTCAGGTTGAAGATTCACAATGCAGTTTGATGAATTGAGTCTGATGTGTTTAATACACCAGGTGAACACAGACTTCTTTCTTTACACCGGTTTGGTTTAAATGACCAGTGGTAATTGAGATGAGGAGACGTTTTGCTGACACAAGAGCACTGTTGGAGCAAACACAAAGATGGCGTTTTCCTGTTTATAAACTGAACCCAACTCTGCCTGGATTACTTGCCATTTGCCCTGTTCACAAGAGCTCTGAATTGTGCCACAATAAAGGCCAGGTTTACAGGATGTCAACTTCTCCATGACTTCATGGTAGCCCTTGTCAACTGATAACACATGGAACCTATGTACTCTGTCTATGAGGCAAGCTTACTGATTCATCCCAGAAAAATGACAGAGCTCTTTGCTAAGCCAGGACACAGTTAGCTGAAGGATCCAACCCTTCCCAGTACTAACGTCTCTGCCTCCACACTAACGCCGCAATTACTTCAATTGGGTTTGAAGTTTCTGACTTCAGGCAACATTGAAATTACATTAAGAAACATAGATGTATGTCTTCATAAAATTAAAGTTAACTAAACTATTGTATTTTTATGTGGGGATATTTGGAGTTGTATGTGTGTTTTTATTTGGATGTTCATCTTTAAACTATAGTTTTTTTCTGTACTGTGTGTGTGTGTGTGTGTGTGTATATGTTTTCTTTTTCTTTATAATTCTGTGCAGCCATTTTAAATGAACACATATACTCTGACTTAATTTCATTGGGTTAATGAAACTAGATTAATCACTAGACAAATTCCACAGGAATGATTTAAAAAAACATTTTTGGCCACTGTAGCCATGAGCCCTGATTTACATTATATTTAATTTGATGAAAATTGTGTTACGCTCAAAGTACTTTAACATGGGTACATGTTTGCTCGCATGCTGATTTCCATCCATCATTATTAAATTCAGTGTAATATTTCTGCTGCTTTAACTAACTGAGACCAAACAAGTAACCTTCAACAAGGTGAAAAAATAATGTGGGATCCCCTAAAGTATTATCAGTCTGTGTAGAAAGCCAGACTGTTTTTCTTAGCTTAAGTTTTAAAATAAGCTTAACAACTATTATTTAAAACTGATGCATTGCATTCTTTCTAGTAACTTAATTTACAAAGTCTTAATAAAGTCAAATGAGATCCATTTTTCTAAAATGCTACAACAGCAATCATATACTTTTAAATGTAAAGCCAAATATTCACAACAGAGATATGGATGGCTGCAATTTTGTCGTTTGAAAATGTGTTAGTCATTTTGACTCTTGTAATATACCAATGAATCGCCAGTGGACAGCTCACCACAAACATAGAAATTTACTCCTAGATTAAGGTCTTTAAAAGTCAAGGCAACCAATTCCCTGCTTTACCACCCTGATATGTCATTATAATTGAAACCAGCTGCCAACAGTCTTTCACTATGACAAATAGAAAACTCTTTTCATTGAAACTACTGGCACTACAAGGCACGATAGACCAGGTACAATACTCACATTTTTACACGTTTTTTTCCCCTCATATATGACATCATAAACATTATTGCAGTTGTTACAGTGTTGGTAATATTATGTATGTGGAAGTCCATTTAGGTGGTTACATTACAGTGGATTATCAAAATGAGGAAGCATTCTCAGCAATAGTTTAGTTTGTGGAGGAGGTGTGGGTTGATGGAAAGCTTGTTCCGTTTATACATCAGTGGGATCCTCATTAGAGCACAGGCACTGGACAGCCAGCCATGTTAAAAATGCAGACAACCACAGGACGAATGGGTGAGCAACACCATTTCCCTCCCCAAGGACTCCCGCACACTCACATCCCTCAGGCAGGATTGCTTTCCCAGAAATCTGCGAAAGTTCCATGAGCTGAGGGAAACCAGCATGCCTCACGAACACCAGTGAGTCGCATCTGAGTTCTCACACTGCCAGAAAGGTATTCTCACGTGTAACAACTGAAACGATGAACTGATTAAAGAAGTATGTAACGAGATTATCCATTGTGTTGCTGCCTATATATATACATATTACTATTCATAAAGGTATAGTGAGATATGAGAAACTGACAATGAACTGAGCAAAATGAAAATTAAAGAATGAATCTGTAGCCTGTTACACAGAGCACGGTGTTCTCTCAGCAGCTTTGAAGATAAACCCTTGATGATAAGTCAAAGGTTTGGACAGTGCTCATCAAAAAGCAGGGCACATGCCCACAAAGCCCTACTCAGCATCCAAAATGCAGACTTCAAAGCGCATGGCTGGGGCTGGAGAGATGGCAGTCTAGACACAGTCTGCCTTCTCTCCTGTCCCCCCAGACCGCTCTGTCACGCTCTGGACAGCAGTGTTCCTCCTTACCATTTCTAAGCAGTGTCTACATCAGTGTAAATTAAACACAAACAAAACTTTAGCCATCAATACACCTTTCTTTGTATTGTACTTAATACAATATGCTATGATTTTTAATCCATTTGTATTGGTACTTCCCTAGCATTTTATATGAATCTAAAGCCCTTTTTTGCTATTTTTGATATACATAGCCCCGTTGCTTTTGTTCCTTTTTTAATAAAAAAATGAAAACAGCAACAAGCAGAAATTTACAAAAAAGATGAGCTGATAAAAAGACTGATATCAAGCCTGTAAATAAAACTGACCCTCATAGCAGTACAGCGAGTTTTTTGCACTTAATCTGCCCAGTAAATCTTCAAAGCAATAATACTGAAAACCAGGCCATGCCTCAGGACAGGAATTTCTGAACAGCTGAACACCATACAATGAACTTCATATAAACTTTGGTCTTTAAAATTCAGTGGCTGAGAATTCCCAGCCTGTCTAGTTAGTCACCACTGACGAAAGAAAACAGCATCTGCACAGCCAATGTGGAAAGTCTGAGTGCGTGAGCGTCCCAGTGAGGCGTCGCCGTCTGACTCACAGCGGGTACAGCAGCAGCACCTGGGTCATGGAACAGGCTGCACAGGGAGATGAGTCCAACCCACAGGGCTTCACCTGAGTTCTAGGGCTGTACATGAGGCAGAAACATTGACAAATGCAGTCACAATTACATTTCTTCCCGGAGGAACACAAAGTATGTGATAGGAAAAACACACTACAGCTTACTTGTGTAGTTAAACAAAATAAAGAGGTAAAATATTAAGGTCTTTATAAAAACCCCCCTGTCCCAGAGAAAGAATCCATGATGAACTTTATCCCTGAAGTCTTTTGATATGGAAACATACACTTAACCTGGCCCTACTTAAGTATTAATAGTCTTAAATAACCATCCTATTTTAAAAAAATCTGTACAGTTTACAAATATCTTTGTTTTTATACTTCACAAAATATTTATCTTTACACTGACAAAACCCCTTAAAGCCTCTTAAAAGACCACCTAAACTAAAGAACTAACCCTGGTGCAGTGCAGGAATCTATTGTGTCAAAGGTTAAGTCAATTTCAAAGACTCTGTCCACAAGGTGTTAGAGTCAGTGATAGATAACAAAAAACCCATGTTTCCAGAGCATTAAACATGTAATTCAAGTAAAAAATGCAATAGTGGCATTTTGTCATTAGACATCAAACCAAGAAGAGGGTGATAGCTCTGTTTCAACACTGGTTTGTTAAACGCGTGCTTCCTTCTATCATTGCCCTGTATATATATTCTGTACACCTGCTGTCTGTGTTTGTTTTCCAGTAGATTGGAACAGAGTCAAAACCTGAACATACACTTATATTCATTACTTGTCAGTTTAATTCATTATTAATCAATTTTTTCACAAAGCATTAAGATCTTTTACAAATTCCTTTTATTGCAAAATGGGTTACCCTATAATACTGCAGGTGGAAACGGTTAGTCTAATTATATGTGAATCTGATTAATTACACCAATGTGATTAATTTTCCATCATAGCTAGTTTGCAAAATGTTGCTTGGTTGCATTTAAGCCTTGACAACTGTTTTTTATACCTCATTTCATTTGAGTCAAGAAGAGTACAAACACCCCACATCACCCCAATCAATATGCATGTTTTACATCAGACTTTTTTTAAATTTTAAATTACATTATTAGAACACAGAAGAAATATGGTTTAGCTTGAGGTAAACATTGGATCTCTAAGTAGTAAATTTGACTACCGGTACATTTTTTCATACTAGAGGACTAAAGAAGAGTTATAGCATTCCTTTCACAAGAGTGAATACAAATACCATAATTCAGCCTAATGCATTTTTAAGCATGTAAAGCAAGAAAAGGCTTCAATTTTATTGGTTCTGCTTGAGTGCTAAGGCATTTCTCTCAGAAGCTGTCCAATGTGGTGCAAAAGCACAGAGCTGAGTCCTGGGTTCAGTTCTACAGACAATTGTTAGTATCTTTACCTAAAACAGGAGTTGTAGATTAAATGATAGACACTCCCAGGAACGCGTAGCTACAGTCACGGGTTTATATTGACACAAATAACTGACAAGTGTGAAATTCATAATGCACCAAAACCAATATAAAAGCTTCATAGAGCATTACAAAACAGAGCTGCTTTGCCTGACAGCTCAAAATAATGACCATGGTGGAAAACGTGGTAAAACTAAAGGGGAAAAGGGTTCAGCCTCACTGCAGCATCCTTTGATTAGTAGATATTTTATGTTCTAAATATGCAGACTGTTACTGCAATGAATAACAAGTTCGATTCATTTAATCTTATCCTATCTGATAAACTGTTTTCACAATTTTTAAGTGTTTTGAATGATTTAACTGAAAGAGGACCCAGTTCAAGTCATATTTAGTAAGGACAGAAGATTTTGTTTACCAGCTACACCAAACACTTATGTTTCCGTGGTTACATAAAACAAACCCCAGTCCCCTGCACGAGAAAGATGAAACAGTAAGATAAAGGAAGTGACTTTATGGTCGTGTTTATTGTCTGGAGTGTTTACACTCCACTGGGGGCCACATAAAATCACCAAGCAACATACTGTATTGAATGCTAATAACATCGCATTTCCTGTGCACTTCAAGCAATTGTAATTGGTTAATGTATCTGTTTTTACGTTTATTGTATTCAGTATCCTATTTTTAGCAGAAGTCATCTTTATTCTGTTAATCCTGTATGTTTTGTCGATCAGCTTTTGAGTCTGTGTATCATATACAAATTTGTATATGATATATCTGTTCCCCATGTTTGTCTTTGTATAAAACATCATTTGTAACCCCTAAAGCAAGTAAATAAACTATTTTTAATAATGTAATTATTATGACATTATCTGTCATTCATATTTAAATACGCCAACCAAGTTTTCCAAAAAAAATTTTCAAAATGCTTTACTGAAAATTTCTGTAGCCTCCTACTCAAGGGCACAAATACAGGTTTTTGACCCCATGAAGGAATATTATGTTGTAATGCTTCGACAAGGACACAGAGGCTGGATCCTGATATGCAGAGTTTGGCTTTTATTTAAACACGGAAAAGGCTATTGAAGGAGAGAGGAATCTGCAAAGATGGTCAAAAGTCTATTCAGAAAGACTGGGGTGGAACACATGAAGGGGGTGATCACAGGACAGGAAGACAAGTCAGGTACTATGGCAGGGAAAAGAAGACATAAGACAGGTATTTAGCCAAATGCTCAGTAGTAGCGTGCTGCTTAATGCTTGACAAAGTGTTGCTTAAACATTTTTTTATAGCCTGTGTCACAATGAGCCATAGCTGGCAGCTCCTAATCACATAACATGACAGATGTGTTTTGCTTTAATTTTTGTGCATCCCTGTCAGTCACTGGGTTTCCATCCCTCTATGGTGCTCCTGCTTGTCTTTATTTAGTATCTTTTGCAAACTACAGTTTAATTTATAATTTCATAATTTCTTCCATAGTCACTTTTCCATGTCCTTTTACATACTTTTTTTTCTTTTTTAATTTCGGTTTTGATTATCAGTGTGAAATAGTCATCTTGTTTATACTTAGCAGTCATAAGGCATTGCATTTTGAGTAGAGGATTTGAACTTTTTTGTAAATTCATACACTTTTCTAGCTTCATGAGATCCAAATTAACATATTTTTGAAATTATTGACATTTGAAGTGATCCTCATTCTAATTTTTCACCTTTCTGAAACACATTCTTCATTCATGATTGAAGCCAGACATTTTAGCTATTGAAATAAACAGTGCTCTGAAACACACTGTGTCAGTGCTACTGGTGGCAAACACGTCTAGTGAGATCTTGTGACCTTGTGAATTGTCTTTGTTACAATTATGTAGACATACATGACAAGATTTAATTATTTATACAGCTTTAATTAGTACTTTTAGTGGACCTGTGCACGTGTTTTCATGTTAACATCAGCTGAATCATTGTCATTAAAAATGAATTGTGTGTTTTTGTACCACCGTTGCCACAAACAAAAAAGACAGACAGAAGCTAAACAACCTCTCAGAAATTGAGTGGGGAAAAGTGCTGACGTCAGAGTCCACAAAGGAAATAAGTTCTGCTCAGTTTTTAGTACTGACACCAACTTTGAAACTGCTTTTCAGAGCCAACATGTTTAAAAGTCATACATTTTGCAAATACCATAGTGAGATTTTTTTTGGGATGGGGGGAGGCATTTCACAATCAAAAAGATGACTGAGCGTACATTCCCAAACCCAGGCATTCAGCTGGTGGTTTATACACTTTATGACCCTAAAGCTGCAACAAGAATTGCTGGATCATTGCAGGCCTGGGAAAAAAACACTCAGACTGGCGTATTTGCTACCCCAGTCAAACACACATCTACTATGTCCTTTCTAGTTTCAAAATCCTATCCATCATGGATACAAGAAACACATGGTGATATAATACACTGATGCAGGAGGGTCCCTGGGGGGGTGGGGGTAGGGGGGGATTTGGCATTGAAAATGGATGCTTTTCTCTCTTCTCGTCACACTGTATGATCATTTTCCCACTTTTATTTATTAATTTTTTTTTCATGGGCAAATCTTAACTTGCAGGCATGTCCCTGTTTTAAATTAAACTGTGAACTAAATTCACATCTTATTTTTAACAGGGAAATGCCTACAAGTTTCCAATTGATTTTTATTTTAAATAAAAAAACAAAGATATATAAAACTAAATTCGACAATTTGCTTTCTTTGTCTGTATATTACATGTTTGTAAATTTACACATTTAAAAAATTGTTTTTAGCACATCATTGCCTCAGGAGTATACACGTGTATATTTTTGATAAACATTTAAAATATCTGTTGTGACATTTAAGGTACCTAGACATATTCCAGCATTGGTCTGTTCTGGAGTTTCAGGAGGATGCATGTGATCTTCTAGTGATCTGCATGTGATCTGTCTACTCTCACTACATAAATGTCAAAATTTGGCAATCTGTGTTAAAACAAAAAGTGGCTACCTTGGCTGTTCTTAACATATGGTTAAAATTATAGTCAATTATTCTTAAGACAAACATGCAAAGAGTTTTGATGGATGGTAGGAAAAAACTCAAATATATACTAAATGTATGTCTAAATATTACGTTTCTCCCAAGATATTATACTTGTAAGGTTACTTCTAAGGGTTTTAGTAACATCAGACATGAACTAGTGTCATATTATTACTACACAGTGCCACGTTAGCAATGGGCAAATCTGATTTGTTTTAACTGACGTACCTCGTGTCATTAGCCAAAGTATGCGTGACTCATTGCAGCTCTTATTCTACCAGGTTGAAAAAACACCCATACATCCAGAAAAACAGCAATAATTTCATTAATTCATTAACCTCCAAGAACAAAAAAATGCCATGATCGACAGCCAATCATTTTAAAGCTCTAATTAATCAGAGACAATATTCAAAACAAAGATCACAGAAACATAAGCACCTTGCAAATGAAATTGGGCCATTCAACTTGTTTTGCATGCTTGAATATTTAACTAGCCGTAATATAAAAATAACGATGGGAGAGCTTGATGGCTGGAGAGTGCAAACAACATTAAAAGTGAATGTTATATATGCATTTATCAAAAAGCATTTCACATTCACAAAAGGTTATACGTTAATCAGGGCTTAGAAAATACTGTAGGTGGGATTTCCTTAAAAAGCAAGCTTGTGTGAGGGCAGAAGTGTTCAAAATCTCATAGTTAGGCATTCATTTACTGTAATTACAACAAAAGCACCTTACTTCAATGTAACATTAAACTGCTACAAAATATAGGTGTCCTGCAATACTGAGTGCTTGATAACATGACAATTTAACACTACTTTAAGAATAGGCTACAGTTTTTTTTTTACTGTTAAATAGCTCAATGGGTAAGTTACTGGACTTCAGTTCTGTGAAGGGACCTGCTGGCATACTTCTAACACAGGTATTTAGCATGACCTGTACACCCCAGTATGAACACTATGTAACATGTTACTGTTTTTGTTCTGTTTCTCATTTATTTACTTTCTCTTGGCAATATTTTCAGGATATTTGGTATTAATTTCCATAGCTATGCTGACAATACACAACTTTACCTGTTCTTCCACCTTCTCGTCTTACTAACTGCTTGTAAAACTGAAGTTGTTCTCCTAGGTACTAAATCTAATCTTTCTAGGTTTAATAATTGCTCCCTTTGTGTTGATGACTCCATAGTTTCCTTGTCCCCTCAAGGTAAAAGCCTAGGGATTATTTTGACAGTACCCTATCCTTTGAATCCCATATTAATAGTGTCTCTAGGTCATGTGTCTTTCATCACAAGCTTCTGTACAAACTGCGATTAACTCACAATTCTTCTGCTTATATAATAACCCAGACTGCCTACGATGATGACATCACCCCTTCCCTCCAACAACTTCATTGGCTGCCTGTCCAATACCGTATTGACTTTGACATTTTGCTTCTTGCCTTTAAAGATTTCCATAACCTCACACCATCCTATTTCTCAGAACTTGTACAGATCTATACCCCTTCTCATGCTCTTCCATCCTTCTCATCCAGGCTCCTTATCTCTCCCCCTGCCTGCTTGACCACCCTGTGTTTTTGAACTTTCAGCCATGGTGCTCATTGTGTTTGGAATTCTCACTCTGATTATATTCGTGAAACAGACTTCCTGGCCACATTTAAATCTCGCCTTAAGACCCATCTCTTTATAACTGCACTTTCACTGCAATTCTTGATCGTGCTTATACTGAATTTTATTTGAGTAATGAGACGTCTGTTAAAGGCATACTTACAGGTAAAATGTATTATTATTATTATTATTATTATTATTTATTATTATTTTGTCATTAGACATCAAGCACCAGTGGACCAACCCTATTATGTGCTCCTATTTATTATGCAGGAATCTGTTTGGGTAAATGAAGTTTGGTACACTGCAGTATGAAATGGAGGAGGTTTGGAAAACTGGTTGACTAGATTGAATTTTTGACCTGTCTGTTGACAGCAGCAAAATCTAGTAAAACCCTTATATTCCTGTGAATCTCTCATTGTATACTGCTGTTTTAACACTAACTACCTAATCAACATTCCCTGCATGCCTCACACCTCCGAATGCGAGGGCTTAATGGAGAGCTTCTATACAGATGCATAATTACTAAATACCATCCAACATTAGAGTCATTGCTGATATTAGACATCTGCAAAATATGGCTCAAATGTCATTGTAAAAATATGTGTGTAAAACACTGGTTTTTTGCCCCCCTGACATGTTTATGATTCAGACACGGAGTAATGAACTCAGGGGTCTGCAGCTATGTGTTACTCACAGTACAGTTGTATAGCTTATGTTGTAAAAAATTTAATTGGTGCTGTTTTATAATTATTGTAATTGTCTATAAATATGAATGGATAAGGAAATGTCTGACAAGTGTGCAGTGTGTAAATTTTCAGGCTTTGAACATAAAAATAAAGCTTTAACAGTTAAAAGAAATCTTGGAGTAAAATACGGTTTCACAATTAGTGGAAGAATGTGTTAACACTGGTGGAATAAAGGGTTCAAGGCTATGCACTGTTAGAACCTACTAGCTCTACTAAAAAGTTTTCTTTATGATACATCTACCAGTATTGGATAGCAAATAGGTAAGACAGAAGTAAGCAATAACATTTTGGTTTAACATTTTGTTAAATATAACGGGTCTGCTCCAATGTTCTTTAGAAATAAATCCTATTATTCTAATAGTTCAATTTGGGATAACAGGGATGTTGGGGCAGCAGGTGTTTAAGAGGAAGCATATATTACTTTGCATTAAAAAGTAATGATTTGGTTGAATATTCCCTTAGGTGTAGCACATAATTTATTTAAATCCCTAGTACATTTTGAAATTAGAATAATTAATATAGTAAGTTCTGTATTCATATGAAATACTACTGTGTTACTTCCAAATACTGTATTATTTCAAATTCAGTACTTCCTGTTTTAATAAATGATGTAACAGTGGCATAGTGGGACCTAGCAGAACACAAGTACATGTGGGCATAGTGTCTGGTGTGGCTTCTCATTTAGAACCAGTCACGATGTCTCATCAAAAAGGCCCGCATGGGGGACACCCACCTTGCCTGAATTTTTTCTAACAAAGCCAAATGGTGAGCACATTTTGTGCTGAGCTCTCCTCAACCCTGGTTTGGGTTTTCAGTGTTTGTTTTCTCACATGGAAAAAAATGGGCCTACAAACACGACATGGAGCTTCTGCACTGAACACTTTATTCACAGGGGAACTGTCTGTGTGTTAAACCGTCTCTGAGCTAAAACGCAGACTAGGTAAATATCAGCCAGCCGAGTGTGTTTCCTCTTAGACAAAATTGTATTGTTATGGTGTTTTACAACCTACTTCCATACCATTTTTTCTTCCATTTTTATTGCCAGCTTGTTTTTTTATGGGATTTTGTTGTAGGTTTCAATAAACTATTCTGCAAGCCAACGCAATTATCACATTTGTTTGTAATACATTTGTTATACCACTGCTGACTTAATGTTTTTTTATAGGTTATTGTCTTAGAAAGTTGTTATGAGGTATACTCACAATAAATAAAATAAACATGGAAAGCCACACACAACAGAGCGTGTTTCCCTAATTAATTGTAACACTCTAAGGAACCACCTGCATCTCTGTTAGTGGCTCGTCAGACAAAGGCCCTTCCATAATTAATTAATTAATTTAATTTCAGATAAAACTTTGTTGTTGTCATGGTTTTTTCTCTGTTACAAGGAACCCCATTTACATTATATGTACAGATCTACACATTAACATTATATATAGAAAGAACATTAAAACAACAGGAGATTAATCAAAACAACATCTGGCTGCATGTTTGTCCACTCAGTTCATAGAGCATCATATCTATTTGTTTTAATTTAGGTGTAATTCAAGAACAGAGAGAAAAATTTGAAAAGCAGAGAGACAAGCACCCTGCCTCAAACATCCCAGCAGGCATATTTAGTGTGCAGTGAGGCTGACGCTGGTCTCTCTAGATGGGGAAACCAGAAAGGGGGAGGAAGAGAGAGCGAGCGAGCAAGCGAGCTCCACCACCACAGGCTCTTTCATCTTTAACTTCTATACCAGCTGTGGGCTAAATTCTTTCCACTTTGGTCTCCTTAGATATGCTTGGTTAGCACAATTATCCATTTTTTTATTTTCCTTGGTGTAAAATAAGTAAAGTCAGTATGTTAAACAAGTAAGAGAAGAACAAAAAAAAAATTGTCGACATTTTTTGGATTTCTTTTCTGTTATTTAAGTGGTGTTGGTTTAATAAAACTGAACCCTGACTGTGCTTGCATGTCAGAGAACAGACCAGCTATGCTCATTGTCAGTGCTCAAAGAAATCGCCAGAGGGCTGTTTGCAATCAGCCAACATCACGTATAGGTAGCACTGCTGTGTCTTAAGTATCAGACGAGTGACCTGTAACTCTACAGTGAAAATTTTGAACACTGATTGGTTACCATACTGTGGTATCCAGAAGGGGTTGTCCAGCAGTGTCATATACAGACTGAGGGGATTCAAACCAGGTAGCTGGTTTCCACAATGTCTCCTAGATTCCATAATTAAATGCCCATCTCTGTAAAAACTTGCATTTCTACATGTACAAAATTTTAGTAACTTTGCAACAGCTGTCTTACAAATATTGTGTTTTTTTTTCATAAGCTCCCAGACTAGCCAGTAATTCAAATTAAAAAATAGAACACAGGTTTTACAACTATAAATAGCTTTCTTATACTTAATCAAAAAAGACATTTTCTTTAGTTAATAAAGAAAGTGGCCTGGTGGCTCGATCGGTGGAACCTCAGGCTAGGATGCCGAAGTCTCCTAGTTCAAGTTCCAGCCCAGCCACCACATGTGTCCTTGACTACGACACCCAGTGTTAGCTCGTTGTAACACGTATGTGGAACGTGGTAAGTCACTTTGAATAAAAGTGTCTCCCAAATGAATAAATGTAACTTCATTCAGTTCTGTGTGTAAAACCCCTCAATTTTTGCCAACCCTCCTTCCATGAGAGCAACAGTGTCAAGAAAACTTCAAATTGATCACACCCTGTCATATATTTTTATATTTACTTTTAATATCACAGTTTAATTCAAACCTGTGATCTGTGAATTATCTTTCTGGGAAATTATTTAGGTTGAATACATTTAGTATAAAACAGATATAAGGTAACCCATTAAGCAATTCATATTCACAACGCAGTATTTAAAATAGCAGTGGCAGTAAATTAATCATTTGTGCCAATATGTCTGGACAATTAAGTGTACTTGTAGGTGGCACGTGAATTCTGATTAATTTGATATATTCTTTAAAGGGGAAAAAATTGCAAAAAATATCAGGGGAACCAAACTGATTGTCAAATTAAGTGGCTATACTATACCTGACCCTTTCGTATGTCTGTAATACTGAAGTGTCCAGTGTGCATGTCATAAAATATCTCAACTGCAATGGTTTCTGCATTAAAAACTGTATTAAAACAATTTACAAATGTGTTTTATATACACTTCCAGTTTTAGAACACCCCTATTTTGCCAGTTGTTTCAAAAATGTTAGTTCATGTCAAGCGTATAACCTGAAATGGTACAAAGGTAAGCGGAAAACTGCCACAGGTGGAAAAAATTTATAGGTTAACAAAAACTGAAAAATAATGTACATTTTAAAGTTATACAAAAAGTGCTTTTTCAGGGAAGAGCTAATGGAGTAACAACTCACTGCTGTTCTGCAGCAATGTAAGTAAACTAAGCCTTTAAAATATATGCTAACAATTCCTACAGGTGTCACAAATTTTCATGATTACTTACAAGCCTTCCGTGTGTATAAAAGCAGTGCTGGAACTGACTGTGTTACTAAACCCTCTTAAGCAATATTTGGACAGTATTGTACTGCAGAAAGCAGTATATTGCTTTCAAAATGACTAGAAAAAGGTAATAAACAAAAGAAGACAGACAGACCATTATTAAGTATAGGTCTTTCCTTTAGAAAAAATGCAAAGAAAGGCAAAGTGTGTGTGAGTACAGTTTCCTACACCATCAAAAGGCACTTGGAAACTGGCGGAAACTCTGACAGGAAGATGTCTGGCAGGCCCAAAGCCCCACCAGAATCAGAAGACAAGTTTCTAAGAGTCAGCAGCTTATGTGACAGGGGGCTCACAGGACAACAGCTTCAAGCACATACAAGTAAGCAAGTCTCAGTATCAACTGTGAAGAGAAGACTTCCAGCTGCATGTTTGACAGGTCCAGTGGCAGTAGGAAAGCCATTGCTAAGATGGCAAAATAAGAAAAAGAGGTTTGCCTGAGCTATGAAGCACCACCAGTGGACTACTGAAGCCTGGAAGAAGGTCTTATGGACCAAGGAGTCAAAACTTAAGATTTCCAGTTCATCGCACAGAGTTTTTCAATGCTATAGGTGAAAGGATGATTCCTCGGTGTGTGACACCAACTGTCAAACATGGAGGAGAAAGCGTGATGGTCTGGGGCTCTTTTGTTGGATCTAGAGTTGGCAACTTGCACAGAGTGAGTGGCAGCCTGAACCAAAAGTACCACCACAGCAGTTTGCAGTGCCATGCAGCACCCTCTGGTGTACACCTACTTGGTCAGGGGTTCATACTACAGCAAGATAATGACCCAAAACATGCCTCCAGACTGTCAGAACTACCTTAGAAGAAAGAACAATATGATAGGCTTCCAATCATGGAATGGCCAGCACACTCTCCAGACTTAAACCCCATTGTTCTGCAACAGTGTTAGGAAGAACTTTACAAACAATTTTTAATTTTTAATTTCTGTTGCAGAAAGAATGCCACGAGTGTTCAGCTGTTATATCTGCAAAAGGTGGCTACTTTGAGTCAAAAATTTAGATTACATTTTGTTACAGAAAACGGTTCCATGATTTCATTTGGATGTCCAACGGTTTATTTATTCCATGTTTTATTATCAGAGTACACTCAGACATTGAACTTCGTAAATTTCAATAAAAACTGGGAAAAGGGGGGTGTTCTAAAACTTTTGGATGGTAGCGTACAGTATATTTTAATAAAAAATTTCATGTTTTTCTTTTGTATTATTGAAGAAGTCCTTTTTAAAACACAAAACAATATATGCACACCTTTTGAAGCATTCTCAAAAAGGAAAGCAACTTTTTAAATAGAAGATCTTAGGAGATCCTTAAGATCTCTAAGAGAAAGAGTGTGTTTTCACTCATGACAGTAAGGTGGACACTACACACACCACTTTGGCTCCTACACGTCTGACTCCTGCTGCTCTGGACAGCATTACTGTTCATTCTGGGCTTCTTCCAAATGATGATTGGAGTGGACTTCCATTCTGTGGTTTGTGGCCATCTCTGACATACTTAACTGAGCTGTTGATATATCCAATAACCTAAGCATGTCTTGGCAAATACTGTGGACTGCAGGTCAAACAGTGTTTACTGGATCTTAACACCACAGCTTTCACTAACTGTGTGTGTATATACTGTATTTCAGTGTTATTAATACTAGTCTTGGGCTTGACATTTTGTCTTGAGGCAAGAATTGTTCTTTTTCGGAATGTTTGGTTCAGTTGTTTTAATATACGGAATGTTCATTTGTGTACAAAAAAAGAAAGATTTTGTTTAACAGCAAACAACAACAAGCGCAACAGACAGTGAATACACCAAAATTTACAATAACGCAAGCATGCTGGCCATAAGATGTCTAGGTTTCCTGGCAATATTGTCAGTACCTGAGCAGGAGAAGTACTAGGTCTGTCTCAGTAATCCAACCGCTGGATTTTTCAGGAATGAGGAGATATACAAAACTTATTGGTGTCTTCCTCCTAGAATCAGAGGCAGACAATAGGGGTTAGCTGGAAGAAAGCTAAAAGAAAAAGGGAAAAACGCAGCCTCAAGTTGGCTGTTGATGTGAGTATCTGTGTGGCTCCGCTCTTACGTCTCAGCGGACCTCATATGTCCTATCAGGCGTGCTGATTGACGTTAGTTGGAAACTCTGGCAGAACTGGAGGGGGGTCTGTTTTCAATAAACGTGTCAGCACACTGGCAAAGCAGCAACAGCACTATAACTCCTTGCATATGTTCTGCTCCTCCCCTGCAAAGTTTGCATTCCACATTGGCGCTGTGTAGACCTTCTACACACCTCAGATTCTTTATTATACATTAATACACCAGAGAGAATAACCATGGCTTTTCCACTGTAGTCAATTGCATGCTAAAACATTCAAAAGAATAAAATTATACCTACACAGTACATATTGAAAACCTATTAATGTGAAGATGTGTTTTGTTGAAAAAATAGTAAAAAAAAAAAAGTTAAGTTATTAAACGCAGCATTACTTCTATGATTCTGTCCAGGATACCTGTGGTAAATGTAAACCACCTTGAATCTAGACCTTTAGCTCTCAGGTTTCAATAATGCGTTGTGCAGCGTGGTTCTCTATTTATCCATCTTTTGCCTTTGCAGCACCATACTGAATGGCTGCTGATGAAAGTATTTAGTGTTGTGTCTCCCAGTGCTCTGTGTCACTGTACACTGCCCTCTAGTGGTGAAAAGTAAATTTCCCAACTATTCAGCTCAAATTGTAAAGAAATTACTAATATTCTCATTGTTTATTTGTCCTATATTGTTGTCTTCTTTTGTAATTCAATTTATTAACCTTTTTAAATAAACTACTGTATTCATGTCAGCATTTACTTGTGACTAAGACTATTGTAGGTTTTGTTATCAAGTACCTTTTTTAGCACACAAACTGCAAGTAGGTAATTCATTCATTCCTCCATCCATTCACTCATTCACTCTATTATGTGCCAGCTGCTTATTGTGGACATTCACAGGAAGCTTTAAGCACATCTCAAGATCACAAAATATATTGCAAAATACACCATGGATTGGATGAATTTGTTACAAGGGGTTATTCATTATTCTGTTAATTGTACAAACATTGTTTAATACTAAAATAATTGCAGTTATGTGTTACTATACAGTGTTTCAGTACTGATGTTTGCTACAATTCACTGTTACAGACACGCATCAATTCGTATAGGCCTACAAGTGCACAAAAAGGCAAGCATACATACCCTCATGCAAACAGTTAGTGTTTTTTCATTTCTCTTTATGTGGCTGCGTGCTGGTCCAGCACACTGTGTTGGAGTGGCTGATGTAGGCTGAGCAGGTTGTTGTGCATCGCTCCAGTGTCTCCCTGAGCCCAGGCTCGAGTTTTTCCAGATGTCAGCTGCGATGATGTCATCAATACACAAGAGTTGGATCCCGCTCGTTCTCCCCAGAAATGTTTGATGAAGGAGGAGTAATTATCTTTGATAAGTTTTTCAGCCAGAAACTGGCAAAAAAAAAATAAGAAAAACAATACAGATCCTGGGTGAAAACCTTTCTTCATCCAAATCACAGAATACCATGTGGAAATTTTAGAAAGTCAAACTGCTCATAGTAAAATTGGTCATCAACAGTAAAATGAGTTTCTTTAGTCAATAAAACTGAAAAATATGATGGTGTTTACAGAGTGTAGATGTAGATACATTGCCAGTGTCCAGGTGAAAACCATGAGGTTCCGATGTGTTAACACAGGACCCCTAAAACATGAAGTAATGCAATGAGGTAATAAGGGGAAGTACCAAGTTTATGCCAACTATGATTGCACCATATGGATTATCTCAATAATTAAAGAAAAATGTAATTATAGATTAGTTATGGAATACATACGTCTGAGTCTTCTTTTATGTTCAATTCTTAAATGACCAGTTCTTCAACCCTTTCACAACCATGATGTTGTGTAACAGTCCAGCATTCATCCTGTTTTATGAAAGAGAACACCTGTCCTCATGCTTTGCCCAGACGGCCACTGGCACCTAGACACCTGCCCTTGCAATTAACCTTCACCAAATGTGAGGGTTTCAGAAGGGTCAGCCGTATGAATGCCACGTTCATTACAAATACAGGTGGGGAGTGGGGTCAGTGTTTCGGTAGCTGCTAGGAAACCTTGGCAAAAACAAATTAATGAGGAATAATTACAATAAAGGATACCTCAGTTAAAGTCAAAAGTGACCATAGCATGAATGGAAACATAAGGGGTTGCTACTTCCACATTACAAAATGCTCTTCAGCAGCAGATGAATGATGCCTTTTTTAACAGAGGAAAATCTGTGCAGGCAACCACTATGGAAGCCTCATCACCCATTCTGAGAACAGCGAGTCTCCACAACTGCTTGACCACTTTCATTCATTGCTCACTTTATAGGCGTAACATAAATAAAAGGTCTGATTTTTGATGAGCTACATAAACTCGCATGAAAAAAAAGGTGACTGTTAGCTTTGCATTCCTGTGGGTTTCATTTCCACTGAAGAAGAGGTCGTTTCCACTGCTGCTGTATTGTGCTATCTTCAGCACGTTTATTTTCCAAACTATCGCACTGTCGTCCTTTATCTCGTGCTCATTGTGGGGCTCTTTCTCCACAAACGACCTGGAAACACCATGTAAATGTTAGCTGTAGCCAGCTAATCAGCTCCTTGTTTTATCTCAGTGCAGGCAATGGTTGGCCTACCATGTAAGAGTTGTGAATGTCAAGTGCCTAGTGGTCAGAAAATGTGATTTCACATGGTGTACTACTGGGTGATTAAAGAGTACCTCTTAGCAGTACAGTTGCTTATTTTTATGATTTTTAAAACTAATTAACTGTATTTTTACAAAAATTTATAAATAAATAAAAATGTACATAAAGACAGAAATTGCTGAGGAAATGTCTTCAGTGCCCTTAGTTGTAGCGACAGCCGGAGTTCCCATTACCTCGTCACAGTTTTTATTTCTCACTCATAGACTTTTGCCCTAGCCAGGAGAAGGTGGTCTAGCCCAGCCTGCCAAGCATTTTGACACCTACCCACAGCTGGTGGTTTAGTTTCCAGGTCAGCTCCTCCCTCCAATTTGGTAACCAACATGGGGACCTTTCTGCTGGTTTCCCATAACTAATGGTCACTTTTCGCCTTTCTTCTTGCTTAATCCAATAGATTACAGCCATTTCCCCAATGACTGAGCAGGAAATCCAACTCGCCCCCACTGGGAACAGTCAAACCTCCAATCCTTTATGGCGACTGCCAGTATCATCATCTCCCTAACGTTATACCAACTATATGTTCCCTTGGTCAGTGCTTTTTTAAAACTCAACAAAAAATGCACTATGGAGCCTATCTCTTAACAGAAGCTGTAACGTGGGTTTCCTTGAACCTGTGTAAGTTCACTGCAGATGGAAGGGCATATAAAGCCTTTCTTTGTGAATCTAAATGCTACCTTTTACCTCAGGTTGTCTGGATTGAAAAAGTAATC
Source organism: Chitala chitala (assembly GCA_025773905.1). NCBI lineage: Eukaryota > Metazoa > Chordata > Actinopteri > Osteoglossiformes > Notopteridae > Chitala > Chitala chitala. The sequence goes on along the minus strand of JABJVR010049296.1, from coordinate 23,905 downwards.
ATAGACTGCACACAGTAAGAAAAATATTAAGAATATCTTCATCGGTGAGCTCAGTTGACAGTTCTTTTATTAAGGTCCTACATTGTCCAGGCTCCTTGAGGTCTCAGCTCAGCAGCCCTCATCCCCCTTTATTCTTCCAAAAGTTTTCACTTCAACCTGTACCATTTCTGCTGTCTCCCTTTGGTTAGCCTTTCTATATTAGTGCAAGTGTGCCATGCACAGTCCTTCACTTTCAAGTGCACACACTACCAGGGCAACCAGTTGGCTGCCACCTTCCAGCCTGATCTTGCCAGGATGCCAGCTTTTCTGACTTTCATCAAGAATTTTTGCAAGTCATATCCAGCCTGCATTTAGTTACCGGATTTAAACTTGCCCCACCAAGCAATAAAATAGCTGTTGTGGGCCATAGTCTATAAACAGTCCAACAGCTGTAATGCTTGGAAGAATTCTGATCCACTCATTGCTAGTTGACCTTTCTCTCCAATCTCACTGCATATGCTCATGTGATTTCACATACTGTCGGACACCACGTTAGTTTCAGTGGCAGCCAGTGTTACCTTAAGTTTTGCTGGAAGACCTGACTCATTGATCTTCTTCCTCCATTTGCTTTTAAGTGCTGAAAATGTTGTTCCTGTCCAAGAAGGACTTGTACCACTTCCCGATGTACTTTTTGGAGTTGTCCTCAATCAATTAAATGACTTCCCTTTGCACAAACAGCATGAACTTGTGTAACAACCAAATTCTCAGAACAGAAATCAATCGCAAACCAGTCACAAAGCGACACATTTTATTGAAAGACAAAAAACAATGCAAGTCTGTTATGAAAGACATAGTCAGTGAAAACAGGCAAAGGACCGAAAACTCAGGGTAGACAGTCCATAATGGTAATGGCAAAAGGGTAAAACACTGGGTTTAAGGAAGGCAGCAGGCAGGAGCAGGCAAGTAAGACAATGATTGAAAAGATCAATCAGTGATAAACATGGACGAATGCAAAAACTTCTGGATTACTTCAGCAAATGCTGTGGTTTACATCACTGAAAGCATACAGGTGAAAGAAACTAGGTAATCTGAAGGGAGGAGGTGTGTTTCCAAGGGGTGTGACAACTTTTTGGTAATTTTGCCTTTCTTGATCACTTCACTAATTGATTTCAGCAGTCACACTGTTACACTGTTACATTGATTTACTTCCATTCATCATGAATTAAATACAGCACAACATAATGGTTGAGTGTCCTTATGTATATATTTTCATAGTAAATGTTAATGCTGTGCTGATGTACACTATATATGTACAAAAACAATTGAGATAATATCACACATTTTTTTCCATAATGCATCTGCATGTTTTTAGTTTTAGTTCACAATGCAGGGTAAAATAAAATTATTCACCTAGAGGAGGAATAATTTTAATGTCTTTTTATTGAATAGGAATCACTGTTGCTGACTTTGCATACAGGGGGATAAATTTATGTTGGACTGTTTATCAGTGCCAGAAGTTCATATGACTCCAAAAGGAAAGTGCGATTCACTGGAGATGTTCTATCAGTACAAAAAAACTGAAAACAATAACTTTATAGAAAACAGATGTGCAAAATACAATACATGATACTTAACCTAACATTTATGCAGCTGGTGTGTGGTGCATTTAAAAACCTAAAAGGAGTTTTGTTAAAGCCAAAGACAAAATTAAATTAAAAATCAAATGTGCAAAACAGGTTTCTCTCCACAGTCTAATTGATGCATTATTTTAAAAGGAGCTTAATTGAAGTAGATTTTGCTTTATGTAAGTTCCAAGTTAGGTGTGGCATAGTAAGTTTTTTTTCTACTAGAAAATACAATAAAGATGGAGCTACAGATTTACTATAATAAATGGCTGACAACTTATTCCTGTTTATGACTATGGGCAGCCTGACACTGAGAAAACAAAGTCTTAAATAATGATAATTAAAAATTTAAATATTTTGTCACTGACAAGAGTGCAGGACTTACATTGTGTACAGACATTAAATGAATGGTACATGTATTATAAATATGTAAATTTGAGTACGTGAAAATCATATCAATTTGAACAGTCTTCAAACCATTTGGCCCAACTGCTATACCAAGAACCCAATGCAAGAACTACATTCACGCACATTTGGAGCACCAAATAGGACATCTGGTGTCTGATATTGTTCAGGTTCCTCCCCAAGGCTGTGTTCTCTGAGCTGGATGCAGTTCACCCAGGGTCATGTCAATTCCTATGATGCCACTTTAACTGAAGACATGTCTTAATGTTGGTGATATGCCAGCAGGGATGTAGTTCTCAGAGATCAGTTAAGAAGATCTATCAAATTTCCATCTTAGTATTCTTCAGTTCCTAACTGTATTTTAGCTGTCACTTTGGCTGTAACCCCTGGTAATTAAATTGGTTGGTTGGTTGGTTGGTCTGTTGGTTGATTGGTTGGTTGATTGATTGGTTGGTTGCTTGGTTGATTGGCTGATTGGTTGGTTGCTTGGTTGATTGGCTGATTGGATGGTTGATTGGTTGACTGTCTATTTAGCTTGGTGCACTTGGTCTTTTCTCTCCACAATGTTGTGTTTCTGTGTGCATCCCTATTTCCAAGACTGTGTTGAACCTACCCCTCCATGTAAATCAAACTCATTTGTGATTATACAGGCTTCAGAAGAAAAAATAAAACCTGTTTTCCAAAATGAATACCATACAGTATAAAGTCAAGACAAAAACTCATATCTTGAGTGTTACAATAAGCAGGTTTAAAATTTTCAAAATAACCTCAAGTGCTATAACTCGATTTTGATTAAAATTGAACTGCTACAGCCAAGCAAAAAGTTAGTTTACAAAACTGAAAACTGGATTTTGAAAACTTGTACTTTGATACCTTTTATCTGCACATAACATAGACTGACTTTGTGAAATCAATATGTACATGCATGTCATCAAACATGTAAATAATCCATTTTGCCCTTTGAAATGCATCAGATGAAATGCAGATGATTCTGTGGCCGGATTTCCATGTCAGTGTTTAAATGAAATCAGACGTCTGGATTTGTAAGAGTTTAAGACAAACTCTCTGGTGCAGAGATGGTCGGACCCATAGACATTAGAGTTGCAGCTGTCTTGTTAAATTTTTTGGTATAATGGCAATGTTGAAAAAGAAACTTAGACAAATATACCATCCCTCTGAGATTTTTTTTCTGTTTTCTAGTTTTCAACAGTGATTCACGGAGAGCTTTTTTAAGTTATGGAAAAGTTCTTCAGAATGAGAATTTTTGGGCTGATATGGTTTCACGAGACACTATATCACAAACTTCACCTTACTCTGAAGTACTTATTTAAGATAATCAGAAAAATTAGGTACAAAAACACATTGTGATGTCTTACAACAGAAGTTCAGAAGTTCAATGCAAGTAAAAAAACAGTAAACGTCCTTTTAACTTCGATTACAAAGTTGTTTTCAAATGTTTTTTTAAATAATAATGATATATTTTATTTACAGGCACCTTTCAGTGACTCAAGGTTACCATACAAAAACGAGAAAACAAATAACAATGACAACGAACAAACAATAAATGAATACAGTGTAAAATAAATGTCATTACCAGTAATCACCATTAAAATGATATGTAAGATTTGATTTGAGTGCAACCTAATATCAAGACAGATACACACTTCTGAAAGGGTAGGTTTGAAAAATATTTTTTTTAACTCTTAAATTTTGTGAAATTATATGAATATAAAGGGGCTTTGTGTGGAAAAAAAAAAAACAAAATATGTATATATTTTATCTGTCGCTTAGTGTGGAATGAACAAATTCAATTTCATTTGCATGACGAAAATGGACACTACAATTTCATACTGTAACTTGACACATCTTTGCATCACCTAAATTGGCAAAAGTTTTTAAATCATCTCTTGTCTTAAATGGTAACCCCAGTGAAATATTAGAGGCATATCAGAGGCATATAGCCAGTACGTGTGAAAAACATTCTGTGTACTTAATATTACAATATGTAGGTATGTATGTGTCCTTAATGGATTTATTAATTTTTCACAGGAAAAAATAAAACAACAGTGAGCAACAGTGAAACTTCGCAGTCATGTGAGTTTGGTATCTTTTCTTAAAAAGTCTACTGTCTTCTGTAAAGTTAGAAGCATATTTAGTGTGTGTGTGTGTTTCTGTGTGTGTGTGTGTGTGTGTGTGTGTTTCTGTGTGTGTGTGTGTGTGTGTGTGTGTGTGTGTTTCTGTGTGTGTGTGTGTGTGTGTGTGTGTGTGTGTGTATACACACTATACTATTTTAGATTTTAGGGAGAGTTGAAAAATATATACACTTTAATAGAACAGAAAGCTCCAATGGACGAAAAAGTGAAAATAAGAACACAACTCATGAGAAAGAGTCTATGTTGGGAGTATCAAAATATACAAACAATCAAAAATAAATAGCAGAGGGTGTGCAGCGCTGTTCATGCTGCATGGAGAAAAGAAGGAAAAGAATTCTGTTTATGAGATTTGTGCTTCTGCATCTTTGCTTTATAACCGTGGAATCAGTTTCTCACAGCGTTGTGAACCGAGTCACTGTAAAAAAAAGAAATCATGCAATGGCTGAATGTTGCTCTAACCTCTTCTTGGCAAGTGTATCACAGGATGTCTTTCAAAATACAACCCAGCGCAGCTTCTCTTTGAAGGTGATTACGTGACTCATTGCAAGCGGGACAGCATGTTTCTGAGTACTTATATCTCGAACAATTTCATAATAATGATTGTGCACAATATTTGGTGAGAGATATTTGGGATGCAAAAAAAATAATGCCAGTGTTAGGAAAATTTCTTAAAGATCACTCAAGACACCGTCGGAGTTCAATAAGGCAGGAGCTTTTTAATACCTGCACAGGGAAGCATCCCAGGCACAAGTCCAGCAACACTCAAAGTTACAATTGTTCAAGTGTCAGTTTATATACTCTCTAGGATGGTACCAATGCATATAATTGGACGTTCACCTGAATGCCTTTTAATTAGGTCTGCATTTTGTGCAACCAGGTGAGTGTTACCATGTGACATAATCTTAACACTCAAAGACAGGAACAGAGGTGGTCTCCTGTTTTTCTGCCAGGGCTGCACCTTTGTTCCTCCTTATCTAGGTCTTGCACATACAACCAGGCCATGACAACAGTTTCACAAGTTGATTCTACCATTGGTATCTACACAAGATTAACTGAACAAAAATTGCCTGTAACTATCAAACACATTTTCAGCAACTTTGGTCAGCTGCCTCATTCCCTAATGTTGAATCATTTTTATTGGAGAAAAAAGTAAAGTTCACAAAAAAATTATACTCATGTGAGAGTTAATGAGGTATGACTAAAACAGCTGGAAACCCTTCAGAGAAACATGTTTTACTTCCCAAAGTTAGAAACATTTCACTGTTCCAAATATATAAACATAGACTGATAGAGTTCCACAATTCCTCAGAGGGTAGCACTGAGGCCTCACACCTCCAGGGCAGTGGGTTGAAATTTGGCTGTTATCAGTGTGTGTCCAGTTTGCATGTTCTCTCCATGCACACACGTTTCAGTGCTCCTGTTTCCTTTCACAGTCCAAGACATACATATGGATTGGACAAATTTCCTTAGTGTGAATATTTCCCTACAATGGGTTGGTTGCTTGTCCAGGGTGTACCCTGCCTTGTGCCCTGAGCTGCCTAGGATAGGAGCTAGGATGCTCTTGACCCTGCAACGGGGTACGTATTTAGATAAAGAAATGAGAGCTAATAAACATCTTTCATGTCCTTTGAAGAATAACAATTTAAAACTGAGAAAACACTCACGATACAGTCTATGTGTAATGTGGGCTACAGGTGCTTTCTAAAATTTTTGGATCTAAATATAGTAACAGACTGGATTATTAATTGATAATTGATTAATTGATAGATTTTTTTCTTATCTGGTTGTTTTGTCTTTTCTTAATTTTGTAATGCCCACTTAATAGATTTCTTTAATGCTCACTGTTAGTGTGAAGACAAAATAATATTCCCAGCATTCACTCAAAGCTCCTAAACATTTAGGATGGCTTTAATATCACTAGACAAAGGTTCTCTGTATGTTTTAAATATGCATTGCAACATGTGGAAGAAATTTAAAAAGCTCCTTGATACTGGAAATAGTTGGGATCCTTGAAGACTCAGCTGTGAGAACATTTTTTTATACAGTCCTCCTCAGACCCACTAAAATAGAGAGGTAAAAGGAAGACATGTTTGCCAGTGGTCAACCTGTCTCCAAGGCTTGTGTTTAAAGCGAGTGACCTTTCCACACTCACCCTGAGGGCAGCATTCCACCAACTAACATCTGTCTTTCATCTACTAATGCTGTCCTGACATGGCATGCTGCACAATGGAACAGGTCATCGAGGTTCTGTCAAAGAAAGAACCGTAAATATGCTCAAGTGTTGCTGAACATTTTGTGTACAGAGGTAGGCGGGTGGGTGGGAAGGAGGTTGATGTGGGCTGAAGAGGGGAGCATTTCAAATGTTGCCTTTGAGTCAAAGAAAAACAACCCATTGTGGAAATATTTCTCAATGGAGTAACACAAACATTCTTCAAGTCTGACCTTTCATGGATATTAGAAATGTACAAGACCTCTTTATTCAATGGTGAAAATGATACTCTTCAAAATAATAATCTGCTGGGTTGTGAGTAAAACGGGACACTGAAAAATTTGAGAGGAGAACAATAAAATACCAGGTTATCCCCTTTGATCATCTTCTTTCATGTGTTTTCATTAGTTTTTTTTTTTGTTACAGTTCCCCCAAGACAGTTAGAGACTAGGCTGTGTCATAGTTACGGTCAAAACGCAGAGTGAAGGGGAAAGCACAGTGAGGGAGAGGGGTGCACAGAGGACAGCATGGCGGACATTAAAATCAGACATTGTCGACAAAGACTCGAAGAGGAGGAGCAGATGTGGAAAGGGTGAGTGAGGAGGAAAAATGAAAGAAAGGAGGAGGGGGCGTACGTAATAAGTTAGTTTGGTCTAATCCGCGCTCGCTCAGCCTCCTTACTCTTCATTCTTTCCCACTGACATCACGCTGGCTGCTCTGATGCTGCAGCGACCAGTTAGCCCTCAGAGGCTTTAAAGTGCAGTTGTGTTCGCAAAGTGAAATCAGATGGGCTGCTCTTTCCACGCCGTTTTATTCCTGCGTACCACTCGCCCTCCAGATGTTTTCTTCTTCGTGGTGAGCAGGAAGTGAAAAGGTTCGGGGGGAGCAGTGCTCTAGGGCTGAGCAAAGTGATTTCAGTCTTCCTCTCGGTTTTCGTTACCAATTTACCGGCGTAATCGGCAGTCTTCACCATCACTGACAGACTGGTAATAAGATGGCCAGCATTACAAATATGTGGGTTTAAAAAAAGACTCAAACTATGTGCCGTAACCTGTTGCAATTTTAAATGATGGCAAATAGTTAATAGTTTGATACAGTGGAATGAAAACACAAACCCAGGCAGTTTAACCAATCTTAATGTTTCTTTTCCTGTCAATAAATGGTCAAAGTGACGGTACATTGTTAGTTATGAGTTATGAGAGAGTAAAAACACAATTAAGAAGCCAAACATTTATAAACCATTTGTTTAAATGTATAATATTTTCTAATTATATAGAATTTAACATAATCTTTTTAATAAAGCATAATGCTTTTATTAAATAGAAACTACAAATTACAAACCACGGACTAAAAGAAATTTAATCTGATCCTTATTATTTGAAATATCAAATGATCCAGGTGGTTGTTCACTGCATTCCTTCTCATTCAGTCATAGTGAAGGTTTACAGGAAAGTATGTGTGTCCAGTAGGGTTTTACAACATAAAGTATTCCAAGATTAGCCATTTCCTTCCAGTGATGAGAATCTCAAATGTTGCACAGACAGTTTGGTTAGTTACCTTCAGTGCTTGTCTGCAAAGTTAATTGGAGAACAATATAGAACCTTTTGACCCACAAAACCATTTAGTCTATGAAGTCTTGAAAATACAGAACTGAGAACATCAGACAGCACCTGTAATGTGCTGTGCCACATAAAATATTTTAACTTTTCCATACATTAGAAGAAACTGTACAAATACGTTTATCTACAATTATCTACAATTCCATCTGACTCTTCACAAGTTTTTTTCCTCTTCATGTAAGAGCAAAAATATTAATGTATAGCTGTCTAGCAAAGGGTGCAAAGTGTATCAGTGCTGTTGAAAAACATTCTGTGCTCTTTTTCTTTTATACAAACATTGTGCTGACTTCACAGTACACCGTTCTTCCAAGTAATGGTTTTGACTGGATGAAGACCAGGACAGAAGCCTCAACCAAAAGGGTTGGGGGGGGGGTCATTGTGGTAGAGCATGACTGCCCTCCAGTGGCTGTATTAGCTGATGTGCATGCTTGTAACAATGGTTATTAAAGACAGATGTGCATACAATTGCACCATGCATAAAAAAGTTGTTCATAATATCTTGCTATGAAGAAACTCTTGGAAAACCAACCCCTAACAGTTGTGTTACTATCAACATGTATGCATCACATACAGGAAATGGCTATGAATTCTTCTGCTTCATTTTCTACGGGGTAATGTGTGCTTTCATATCTCTCCAAGTATATTACATTATGTTTTTATATAGCAGTGCTGTTTTTGAATAAAAACATTAAATGTTAACACACCAGTATGTGATTACAAAAGCAATTCAAAGTATATTAATCAAAGCGTGTAGAAATAAAAATATTTATGGATAAATACAGTTCCTCCAAACATGTTTAAAATAACTAATGTAAGATGTAAAAATCCTTCAATACAAAATGATCCAATAATGGTAATTTTCTTTTAAATCTTTGAATCAATTTCAAAAACGCAGTTCTTCCTTTCATTGGTCATTTTGCCTATGGTGTCTACTAAATTGTTTGTGTCTTTGAGGACTATGTAACAGGACAAATATAATAAATGGATATAGATAGATTAGCCTTTACAACCACACCATTTTATCTTTCCTTGAATTACAAATTGCTCTTGACCTGAGTCCTGTCCATCACATGATTGACTGCTATGAAACCTTGTAATAGAAGATGGTGATTCAAATTCAGAAGCATTGCTTGCCACTAAGCACCTTAGAAGATTAAGGTTTAACATATTCATAGGAAGATATTATTTTTATTTATTAATTTATTTATATTAAATGATGCATAATGTTGCAGTGTTGTTTTTATAATCCTGGTTATATGTGCATTTTAAGCAGAGAATGTGACATGCAACGTCAAAGTAATTGTTAATAGTTTTTCTTTTCCAAATTTTGTAGATGAATAGTGTTATTAGAACCATCGCTGCATTTTTAACATCAGCTTCTCAAAATCCTGTCGTAAGTTTGAAAAGCAGCAAAAAGCAGAGTTTTGAATAAAAGTAAATGGAGGCTGTGCCTTTGTTCCAAAACACAAAGTGAAAACAGTGTTAATATTACCTGGATGCTTATTTTGCATTTAAGTGCCAGTGAGAGGAAACCCTTACTGATTGATCAGAGTCACACTCAGATAGCCATACTGTACGTGACCAACTAGGATCCAGCAGACATCTGTATTCCCGTGTTACACCAATTGAACACATCTCTATCCATCATTCTCTTTCCAAGATACTAAATCATCGCATCATAATGCAGTTATTAAACACACCTGTATGTAACATCACGTGTGTGTAACGCCCTCTCCCACAGAGGGAATGCAACACATTGTGTGCACCATGAGTTCCTGTGTAACTCTCTAAACAATAAACTCTTTGACCTGTGTGTATTAAAAAACTAGTTAAAACCCCAAAATGAATATCTCTTTCCATTGTTTCTGCTGTTTCCTTTGTCTTGCTTGGAATTGTACACCCCCATCTTGCCTATTACAGACCCTGGACTAACTTCTCCAGTTGAATTCCTTTATTGTCATTGTTCCGGTACAACAAAACAGTACAACAAAATACTATTTGCAGCTCCCTTTGTCAATGCCAATGCTTAAAAGGCAAATAAAATATATATACCACACAATTTTTCACATATACATTTAACTTTAAAAACATGCAGGTTTTATGCTTCTTATGCAACAATGCTTAAATACAAAATATAAATTTACCATTTCCACATATACATTTAGCTCAGGCCATGCAGTCTTGTGCTTCTGGTGCAAATGTGCAGCAAGGTAATTAAATTGGCAGTTTTATTTAACAAAAGGTACATGGACCAATTTAGTATGTTTATGGCCCTTGGAATAAAATTCTTGATGTCTCCCTACATCCTTCTGTCCACCTACCTCCTTGTGATACCATCTCCCATCTTCATTGCCATCCAGTGGATATCCCTTATCATCTGGACCAGCCTGTGTATATTTCTGCTCTGGTTTTGCCTGCAGCATCAATAAAACATCAGCCTGGCTGCACTTCACTCCAGCCTTCATCTCCCAAAGCCTGACGACCAGTCTTCTTAAACAATTTTTAGCCAGTCAGTGAAATGTTCAAAAGGAAGATTTTCACAAATGTGTGAGAAGCCATTTGTGTGAATATGACTACAATGGCAATGTCTTCAACTACCAGGTTCTGGCAGGACCCCTCCCCTTCCTTCAGTTATACATTCTTAGGTAAGCAAACTGACTACGTAATCTTCACAGTTTATGCTGTCTTTGGGACACAAAAAAGGGAGAAAATTCTTGCAACCCACGCATTGCAATAGTGCAATGGTAAATAGTTGTGTTATTATTTAATTACAAGTGCCTAATTAAGTTACGTTATTTAATTACAATAGTGTCTAATTATAATTGTATTTACAACCAAAGCACCTACACAATATCTATGTTACATTTAAGATAACACATACAGAGTCTTTTTGTTCAATATACAGATTAGCGTTCTTAGAATACACCAATATCTTTGTTTCCTTCATTCAAAAAAATCATTATTTGGTGGGATTGAGTGGATTTGTCAGGGAACACTGACAGGTTACAATACTCCAGTACCAGCAGGATTATGTTTACTATTTGTGGTCATCTGTCTCTGGTACTTTTCTATGACAGCTGCTATTTATAATATTATAACCCCAAATACTGACCTGAGTTTACTGCTGTGACTGTAAGCATGACTCCATTGCACAGAACTACAAAAACTACTGTATTTTCATCTAGTTCCTTTATTAAAAGATTACTAGTTTTTTATAATTGTCATTTCATCATATCCCCTCCCTTTTGTTTTAGAACCTGCAGTTCCTTATCTTTTATGCTGATTAAATTAGTTTCCTTATTTTTTAACAGGGACATTAGGTGAAGTATGCAGATGTTGCTAACATAATAATGATGAACCTTTTAAAGGTCTCCATCTGATGTAAAAATCTAACCCAAGGATTACACTCTTTGGCTTTTGGCTTCTGAAATCCTTTGTTTTCTGCATTGAGGTCATTGGATTACTGAAATGCAGGGCTGTTTAACTGTCTCTGTCTTGGTGGTTGTGCCTGGACTTCATAATAATCAGAATTTTGTTCTTCATGTGAATGTAGCTAGTAGCTTGACCTTGGTTTCATTACAGGTGGAAGTGTTGGTATTTAATGAGGGTTTTATTTCCTGTCAGGTGGTATAGAGTAGCACCCTGACTCCAGGGTAGTACGTACATACAAGCTGGGTAATAAACTAAATTGTCTTGTGCAATTAAGATCTTTCTGAAAAAGAATAACAATCTTATTTTGACTGCATATGCTTTAGGTAAGAGAAGTAGCATTGTCACCATTAAAATATTTTTATAGTTCATATGATTTAACTAGACGCTGCTTTTCTTAAATGTCATATTGTTTCATGCGGCACTTTACATTATGCAACATACATATTTTTCATTAAGTATTTCTAAGACCCCAACTGTTTGGAATTTTAAAAAATCAGAATCATTAAAGGATTTTCCTTGGATTTTCTGCCTCACTGTGAATTATTGATTTTGACAATTTTTTTCAGTCTATTCATGATAAAATCAAAGAAGATTTAGATGTTTCAGATGGGAGCTCTGTTCCCAAAAATACCCCTGATGCAATGAAGCACATAAATAACCCCTGGAACAGCTGTTAGTCCGACCTCCCTGCTAGTGAGCAGGAAGACTGGTCCTGTGAAAAGCCCAAAGCATCGAGCAGATCCCTGGGAGAGACCTGTGTGAAAAGAGTCTGACCTCTACCTTCCACCCGGTTTCAGCACCTTCACCCACATTAAGCACCTGCTCTGACACTGCAACATGTCTGCTATCTACTTCTCCTCATTGCAAATACTTTGAGAAAATCTGTCACAACCTATGCAAAGTGTTGACTGAGAACGACTTATTTAAAATAGAAGGCAGCACTGTTTTCCCCTCTCACAGGCTTATCTTTCACTCTAGGGGGGTGTAATCCCTAATAATCCCCTGTGATTAGCACATACCCATGACAGGGGGCAGATTGTGGGTGTGCCCACATAGAGCAGATTATGAGGGCAGTGATGATGGCAGATTCCTCCCCATCAGCTCACTGTAGACTCAACCTGATGATTCATCAGCAGTTTTAGGAAACATCTGCTTTTCTCAGGAAGACAGTGCATTTTTATAGCTATAAATCACAGACTTTACATGTAAATATGAGTTTATGTGCATATCAGTTTAGTTTCCAAGAAACGCAACCAATAAGGTATTTCCCTTAGTGGTTTTACATATGACACAACATGATAAGGTTTGTGTTGCATGCACAATCAAAATTTTCATTTAAACAAAAAGAAGCAATTTCAGAATAATTTTAAAGTTTAAGTGTCAAAATTCAATGTATTTAACATATCTATGCTGGAGTTCAGAGTGTTGAAAAGATTGCTGTAGGTTTTGTAGACTAAGCAGCTCTTTTCTACTTGAAAATTGTGAAAGACCGTATTTAGAAACACAAAATCGAGCCTGTAAAATGTAATTTATTCACAGCTGTTCATCTGTGTCCATGCTGACTGATTTCCCTGTGTGTCTTAAGAAATGCCATCTTTGTACCTTGCACACAGCAGGCTGTTGGGAAGACCATCCTTCAGTGGTGTGGGGACAGAGCAGTGCAGAGCAGAGTTCAAGCTTCCTTTAATTTTCACTAGTATTAGCTATTGTTAGACGCTGGCCTGACAGGCCTGCAGGCTCATACTGTGAGTGCATAATAATTTCTCATTCTGATGGCGCTCGACCTCCTTGCACAATGAGAGGTTGTCACTTCTAATAAGATGAGGAGGTCTGCGCTCTGGCCACCTGCGCTCCGAAGGCCGCTTCAGACACGGGTCTGGTCCGAATGCCAATGTTCATTACTATGTAAGGTGCTTTTCCTTTGACCAGGTGGCCGCCGGCTAAGTTTGTCACAGTTAGTAGTTTAGATTTAACCATTTCTGTAAAACTCGTTCAGTATAGAAAGTGCTCTATGAGCAAAGGCAGCCCTGACAAATTAGTTCCATGTAGTCTGGACCAGTAAGCGATGTTTGCTTGAAGAATCAGATGGGTGCAGATGCTTGATGCTTACAGAGCAAACCAGCTGCAGGATCAGTGTGGTTGGCTGCATGTTTTGGTAATTTTTTTATGATAGTTGTAAAGCAGCTGTATGGAAATTTCAACAGCAATAAAGACCTCACAAACTGAACAGATTAAACACTTCAAACATCACATTTAAACACCACTGCAAAAAGCCTCCACCCAGGCTCCTTGTGTTCCCAGCACATACCAACCAAGTCCTCCCGGAGCTGCTGATATGCATTTACGGCTTACAGATGAATAACACATGACTTGATCTCAGTGTGACAATTATGTGTGATGCAATTAAAAGAGTACTGCTATTGTACAGGGTGTAAGTCATATATATTTTTAAAAATATGATAGATTCAACTATTTACACACCACAGTTTCTAGGTTTTTGGTTTTACATGGCAAGTTTAAATGTCAACGGTGAGGATTAAATTACATCAAGACAGTGAAATGTTTACTGCATAACAAGTTATGCTGATGGTCTACATGCACTATAACACAGAGGCATGATAAAAGAGAAAGGAGCAACTAGGTTTTGCATTTAGTGTACAAGGAGAACGCAGCCTGTGAAGTAGTGATGCCAGCCACAGGCATGCACTGGTGACTGTGGAACAGTATTGCCCATAGTGGTGGTGTGCACAGGGTCTGCAGTGCCACTGTGATTCTGTCACAAGCCTCCCCACATGAATACAGATGGCATGCGGTCCCCAACCCTAGCCCAGGGCCTCTCCAATGAGCTGTAGTCATGCATGAAGAACAAGGCACTTGGTCAGGCCATGTTCACCTGTCTGCAGCACTGCCACTGAGCAGGTGGGACACGGTGCTGTGGACTGAAGCCCTCAAGACATCGTCCCTGGCCAGTCACGCTCTCTATGGCTCCGCAGCCAAAAAAGCACTAAGCAGCGCGAGTCTTTTTTTTATCTCTTCATGCTGGTATGTACTCCAGGCATATCTGCACTTTCTAATTATTTATGCATTTTTTAACTCAATCTGATAACTATTTCAGTTCTTGGTTGAATTGAAGTTGTAAAGGAAATAACATGCAGTTAGCTAGAACAACTGGAAAATTTTATAAAATCAATGAAAAGGTTCACATCTGAGGTCATATTTGTATGACGTCATGGGCATTTTTAGTCAATGTTATCCAGCTTGGCTCCAGGCAACCTGGGACCCTTCAAGGGATAAGCAGCTTAATAATGGATGGGTAGATGTTATCCAGATAGAGAAATATGTTCTCCATTCAGAACTTCCTGCAGTATTGCTGATGGAGCACTCATCAGTTTATTCCCTCAAGGGTGCTGGAATAATGGCAGCAATTATGTAGCAAGTCACTGAGTAAAATCCACCTACAGAGCATGCTGTGGAAGTCTTCAAAGGCAATCAAGCACTGCTCTGTCTGTGCCTAAACCCACTGGAGGGTTTGTTGTCTTCATGGTTTCTGCTAGATGCAATTAAGTCCCCACATTGTATGTTCAGTTTGCTTTATTCATTGGTCAGCATTTCAGAAGCAGTCTTCTCCAGTCTTCTTGAGAACATGAGACGTGTCTGGTGCCCACATGTAAAGCCTACAAAGTACCATTTAATGCCTGTGTGTTTCTGTTTTTCATGTTTTTTTTTTCGGGCGGGGGGCTTCCTAGCTCCCCCTGTTATGTAATCAGGAATTCACAATGCAACCCTCACTGTAACTCACTGTCACGCGCCTCAAGGACAAAAAATTGGGAATTTCAGGATTCGGATACTGTTGTTGTGTAAATTATAGATAAGGCGGGATGTGCGCTTTCAGTACGGAAAAGGTTTCCTTTCATCTCTGTTCAACAACTGAGAATTTTTCATCTTCTCGCCTAATCTTTCAAGCGCTCTGCCAGCATTTTAAACAATTTTCCAGTGACACAGAGCGTGAGGAGAATGAATCATTGGCCAAACCTGGGGACGATCATTTCTTGCCTAATGAGCAGAAAAGAGACATTTGTGCAATATTTTCAAGTTTAGTGTTTGTATAAATGTGCTGTATAAATAATGGAACAATTAGTAATAGTTTTCTTGCCGTTATATGCGTTTGATGGTCTATAATTTTGATATTTTAAATTTTGTGGAATAAAACCAGCAGAAACTGTTCATGGCACCATGTTCAGTTGGTCTTAGTACCATGTTCAGTGAGGTTCAATGCCTCTCTCAGCCTATTTAATTAGCTTCAGCACACTGTGTGTGCATCGGCATGAAGGCAAGCTCGTGATAAGAATAAACTGGGGCATGAAATAATCATGTTTAAAAAATGATGACAGGAAGTGTCTCAGGACAGTTGTGTATTTTGATGAGTGACAGAATCACTGGCTGTGACCTATCAAACAAGACCATATGTCGCTTTCTGCAGGGAGGCTACCAGGGCTTAGCACAAAGCCTGTCTTAGCTGCAGCTTTAGAGACTCCAAGGAAGGATTTACAACCTAAATCTTGATTAGATAGCATTTCCCTTCAGCGCTAAAGCAAAAGCATGATCATTAAGCGGTGCAAACTTGCCTTGAGAAGGAGGGAACTAAATAAGCAAGCCCTTGTCTTGTGTCCTATGCCATCAGTATGATTGCCACAGCCAGGAAGTGATACAGGGTGAAAGCATTATCTGTTGATAGAAGCAGTAGATTATCAATGAGGAAATAATCCTGCCTTGAGCTGCTCTTGTTCTACCAAAGCAGCCACAGGTTTGTGTTACTGACAGGTTTTTTTTTTTATTCTCCAGCGCAGGTGCCGAAAGGCAGGAGCAGTCACTCTGTCTGAGTGACATGAAAGCATCTAATTAAGTGCTCCTCGCCGAAGCGTACTCGGACCATTAAAGAAGAGGTCATTCATTTCTACAACGTTTTTGCTCTTTTTGTCCTCTCCTCTTCACCCAGCTTCTGCTCCAGCTGCTTGAAATTCCACTTGTGCGTGCCTGTGTGTGTGTGTGTGTGTGTGTACGTGCGTGTGTGTATGAAAGTGCGAGCATGTCATCTGAGAGGGATGACTCGCGCTAGCTGGATGCACGCAAGAGCCGCGCTCCCGGAGGAGTTGAACAGGAACGCCGTCCGCACGCGCCTCCTCACCCAGCCTCCTGCACGGCTGTCTCCATGACTCTTCGGACGCAGCTGCTTTGCAGGCTTGGATTGTGTTGCATACTCACCTTGGCTCTCCTCACCTCGCACGGTAAGTGGTCTCTCCTGTAGCTCCCTGTGGCATTGTCACGCCGCCGCGTGCCACCGGTGTGCCACAGCGAACGCGACGGGCGTCAGCGGCATAGCCATATTCCCACCTGCACAGAGTACGCCTTTGAAGAGCTGCAATAAGTGGGCTCGTAAAAGCTTGTGAGGATGCAATATAAAGAACTCGCAATGTACGTTCCCTTGCAAGTGGTAGTGAGGCAGTCTATGTTCATTACGCATGGTGGGAAATGGAAAGGGTGAGGGGTAAAATGAAGCTGTAATGGTTTCTGTGTGTTTTTCAGTGCACTTGTGCTCCTCACACTGTGTAGACGTCTGAGTTAATTTTATATCATTCTCCATTTTTTCCTGTTGCTTTGTAAAAAAATATATATATATATATATACACAAAAAACATATTTGTGATTTTAAATGATGAATGACTGCATGTATAAACCAATTTTACGACAAAAGGTATTTATTATTATTATTATCATTAATATTCATACATTTATATTATTGATTAATATTATTATTACATAGTGTTATCGTACATAAAAACCAATTGTTCACATAAACATGTGTGTGTGCATGGATAACTTCTGTAATGATTTGATAGATCTAATAGTGGTACAGGAATTCTCTGCATTTTAAAGACAGGTGTCTGTCATACAAATCTGGCAAGCAGTTTCAAGATGCCAGTTCCTGCATTCAGTAAATATTTTATGGGAAGGCGTTCAATTAACAGGAAATTGTAGTGTCTTTTAGAACATTATACAATCATTTTCAATGGCACTGAAAAGGAAAAAGGCTTACACAGACTTTCTATAATTGAAAAAAAAGATTCATTCACATCCTTCTTTTGATGCCTGTTGGAATTGAAAGATCTGAATGAATTCTCAGTACACTTGGCATTTGCCTTCAAGCCAGTTAAAATGCTGTACTTGTGATCTGTCTGAGGCGCATCCCCCTAGGCTCAATGAGTTTATTCTGGGTGTAATTACCAGTACTCCTCATTAATGCTACACATGCATTTGTATTGCCTTTCGGATAGATAACATGACTTTATTAAAAGTTATTTTATACCAACATGCACACATAAGTATACTGAAACAGACAGCAAGGTCAGTCGTTTCATTTACTATTTTTTAGTGTAATGATGTTTGCTGTTATTTGCATATTCTCTTTTTAAGATGTAAACCACAGAAAAACTGATACACAAGCACAAACGGTCATTAGGATTTCAAAAAAACGCATCAGTCCTCCACGCTTTTCCGTGTCCAGTCGAACAGTAAATCTGTACTATTGTCATAGGCCTAGATATGCAAAGCTAGCAGCACATCCTGCAAAACCCTTAAATCTTTAAATTGGAAGATTCAGCAAAACCTTCCATAAAATTACTTTATTTGATATGTCTTTTCCCCACTGCTTTTTCACATTATTCAAACTATAACAAGATGCCAACAGATAAATACAGGACATGTGTTGACATGCAGGCAGGTCAGTTAGTTGCTGCAGTCATAATAATATCAATGGACCCTCAGTTTTTCAGAGAAAAGTGGTAATTTATTTTTATTTGGCAAGCATTTAAAATTCAGCATGTCTGACTTGTCATGTACGTATAATCTTAACTGCACGCTAACCATGAACACCCCTTCACCTGCACTTTCACAGTTTCACATTAAGTAATTACTGATTTTTTGTATGTAGAAGAAAAAGCAGACATCTGCAACAATAAAACTTTATGTATTTATATTAACATAAGGTTATAGCAAAAATATGTCTACTTCACATCTTAAGGCGTTACAGAGAACTTTTTAATTATACTTTGCTGTTTTAACACTTAACACTGTTATTAGCGTGCCATAACAGTATGTGATTGCAGTCCATCTGATCGCAATTAATTTTCACATCCATACAATAATTTATCAGCTCATGGTTTGCAGTTATTATAAACTCTAATTACAAAGGCGGTATTTTAAATGTGGTGTAAACCAGGAACTTAAGCATTTTGAGTGGAAAACCTTGGAATTTCTAATGTACTGTACCACTTTTCCTGACTGTAATTCAGCTATAACCACTACTGACAATATTCGCATTTCTCAGCAATTTCTGTAATTATTGATTCCCACATCGTTTAAGATCTTATGGTTTGATTAATGGTTGTGGTGTTTTTCCTTTAATGTGCTGAGTAGAGTCATTCTACAGTCATGAAGTTCAGGTTACAGTTTATCTGTGGGGCATCCTGAGTGTTTTATCAAGAAACACACAAAAACAGTCCTGTAGAAAACATCTGCTCATGCAGTTTTTATCAGCCACTAAGATTCCTCAATGTTCCTCTACATAGTGATTACAAAATAGCCATGCATATCATGCTAATTAAATCAGATCCTTTGAAATAAGCAAGTGAATTATATGAACACAATCAGTGAAGTACAGTAGCAAGTTTGTACTGCCAGCTGAACGCTCAGTCTAATGTTGGAGTCAAAGTTGGGCACGATTTCACCTTATCCTGATGGGTTTCGTTTTTTTTTTTGTGTTCCTTTATCGGGTGTTTTAATGAACAGTGAATTTTCCAATACCGTATTATACTTTACTTTTCCATAAAAGGATTTACATTTTATTTGTTTGGTTTCATTCTAGTTGCAAAGTAAAATTGCCACGAACTTGTTGAACTGAAAATGTACTTTCTAACTATGGTGTTAAACATGTGACTGCTAGTGAAAAAACACATACATTAATTGCATGTAATCAGCTAAAGACGACTGAACCATTTAATGCCATGATATAATGTGACAGCAGCTGTGTTGGGAATTGAGGTGAAGCTGTTTAATGAGGGTGGATTTTAGCTGCCAACTGACTAAGGTGTTCCTGCCAGCACAATTTACTACACCTGTTTACCTGCCTGCTTTTATGTAAAAAGGATGTATGGCCATGAAATAAAACTGTTATTATAAACCCTGAACGAAATAAGGCCTCACCACACACTTGTGAGAAAACGAGGCCAGGGTCCTCAGACAGATATGACACATATGACAGTGGAATAAAATGGTGTTCCAATGGGGTTTTTATATAAGAGAAAGTAAAGGAAATGCAACAAGCCAAAGAAAAGGGATATTATTTCATGAACGTGTCTCATACAAGAAGAAAGCGCACAAATACAAACAAAGAAAGGAAGGACTGATAAGAGCTAGAATATATAAACAAATACAATCTTTAACACTCTCCCCTCATCTTTCTACACGCACATACGTGTTTTAACTACGAGCTGCTGTGTGCTCTCCTCTCGTGTTACAAAGGTGCTGCTGCCCTTGCTCTGATGCTGTAGTGTTGGTTTTTGCTTTGAAGCACAAGGACTGCAGTGCTATGGCTGCAACATCATCCAGGGACAGAGGTACGTGGACGTGGGCTGCTCCAAACCTGAGGTCATCACCTGCTCTCACGCGTACAAGGGCTTCAAGCAGCGCTTCTGCATCAAGACGGAGAGCAGTGAGTAGTGTTCCCGTGCTCCCCGCCCCCCACACGCCACACTCCCCCAGACACACAGTCTAGCTTACGTTCGAAACGTACGTCTCTGAAACAGAGGCGACTGCCAACAAAGTGCTCCGCGAGAAAACTCGCACAAACAATGGCTCGCTTGAGAAGAGCCTCCCTGCTTTCTCTACTGTCTGAAGCGGCTCTGTGTCTCCGCCTGCATAAAACCGCTCCGGGCATGCCGCCTGCCATCCCTGCATAGTTCTTTGGTGAAAAATGAGCCTTATACTTGCGCAGGAGGAATAAATTAAGTACAATATTTGCTCAAGAACTTCACGTTTCTAGCACTGCAACTTGAGTTCCTGATCCTTAAACACGCTGGCTTACATTTCTTTTGGCTGCAACCTGACTGCAAAACAGTGTAGGACTAATTTTGCCAGTCATTTACACAAGTACATACACGTAACTGGAGTCAGGTCCGGTGGGCTGCATGCGCTAAAGATAATTGTTTGCAATACAATCGCACCCATGTACTTCCCTCCAATCTGCAGATACAGAAATAACACCTGCTAAATTTTGTAGTGTTTAATTGCGTGTCTCATTTAATGCACACACATCACTCTTTGGCTCTCTCTGCTTTTTGTGCAGCTGCTCTGGGCATCCTGCTGACCAGTGGCTGCGCCACTGCACGCCACTGCCACCAGAAAGAGCTCCCCGGTGTGCGCATCCACTGTTGTGACTCAGACCTGTGCAACAGCGCCCCCCAGTGGCACACCAGGAACTGGCACTGCTTTTGCATGCTGGCCAGCCTGGTGCTGGTGTGGTTGCGGTTATAAAGGATCGGCCGGTGAAAATCAAAATGAGCTGCCTGCTGAGATACACCTGTAAGCTCTGCTGCAGGATGCCCATCAATGCTCAGTCACTGCTTCACTCTGCACACACAGGAGTGCCCGCTTGCCAAGAGAACAGGACTGCCGGTGAGAATGTAGCCATGGCTACTGCTGTGTTCTATGTTATGAACCCTCTAAATCCTGTTTGCACTGGCAAAAAAAAAAAATAAAAAAATTCCTTGAGCAGCATAAACAAATTCAACTCTACGGTTAAGAGGCTACAATTACCTACATAAAAACATTTTTGGTGCAATTCTAAAAGAAAGTTTAAATATATCAGCTGCCAAACCTGCAAAATAAACCATTATCTTTGTTTTCTGCAAAAGACAGTTATGAAATTTTATTATGATTGTACCCTGACTAATGTCTGGTAGCAGAGCAGTTTGTTTTTATCGTGGCTGATTTTTGTAAATTGAAAACGTCTTGCCACAAATTCATTATCTAGTTTCATTTTATAATTCACAATAATTTATAACTTAGTTTAGCACTTTATTTTCATAAAAAAGTCAAGTTGTTATATTTAACATATGTACTGCATGTTATTCTTTTGGTGGTTAATAAGACAGATCCCTTAGAGGAGAAAGGAATCCAGTTCACTCATTATTTTACAACCAGCGATTATGAAATAATTTGTATACGTGGATGTGCTTATTGTATTTTTTTACTATATTATATCCTTTTGAGAACAATTCATCTCTGTTAAAAACATGTAAAAACACCAGTCCTATTCCCTTCATGCATCACTTTACAGGAATTACAGAGAATTAAGAACCGTGCCAAGTAATATAATTTATTACAAGGAGTCCAAGACTGCGGTGCACTTTTTATTTTTTAACCCTTTGAGGGACTACTCAACCATTTGGTAGAGGCATTTTACAATAAACTGCATTGTTGGTGTTTAAAAAAATACTGATTTTGGTTTTCATTGATACATATATGTTTTTATGTTGTTTTTCTGGGTGTGCCCTTCAAAGGATTAAAAGGGTCTTTTGAAAAAGCTTTAACATTTCTAACACTACACTGTTGACCCAAAGGAGTGTGCAATGACTGTTTTCTGTCACATTTACAAATTTATAGCTATAGTTATTGCTGAATTAGCTGAAGGTTCATTTTGTAAAGCACAGTTCTACTTGACACAGCAGCTCGTAGATGCTTTGTCTGTCTTTGTTCATTACTATGAACAGTTCAGTGTTTCATGGTCATTTCACACAATCATTTCTTTATTGCAGAGAAGAGCAAAATCCGTGTCATTTTGCATGGCTTTCTGGACTCTTCAGTAGATAAAATTTAGACATAAGCATAATATTTTTGTGATAACATGCCTAGAATATTACTGGAAATATTTAATCCCACTTTATTTTAATAATAAAATGATATCCTGCACTTGAAGTTACTTTTATCCATTTTATATATGAGGTATCTACACTGTTGTTTTTTCTTAACAGCAGTCAGATTGTGCAATACATTAACAGTATAGTCACACACCAATTATAATGAAATTCACTCATAACTAATACATGCTTAAAAGGAAATTTTCAGAAAAATGCTTTAAGATGTTCATCATTTTTTATATTTTGCATTAGGTAAGATGATATTTGTAAAGTTATTTATTGATTTACTTAATTATTTGCTTTTAGTTAAACTGGGAAAAAAAACATTTTCAAAAGACAAATACATTCATGAAGTACCTATCATTTACAAGTGTAGCTGAAGTAGTTTATATGGTCATTAGGACATTGCATATCACTAAAATCAGTTAAGGGCAATATAAGTGATGATATCTCTTGGATTAATATATGTGCTAATATACTTAGCGCTTACGTGTTAAAATTTTAAAGCTACGGCTTTTAATAGTTGTGAATAAACTGACCTAATATGTCCAGTAGCTCCAAATGCCGCTTAAACCTTCCATTATATATTTTTTTAAATAAATAAATAAAGCTTCAGGTGAATAGGTACAGTGTTGTGGGAGTTTAAGATGTTTTTGTATCCCACCAAAATGTCTGCTGAATGTGCAGACTGTGTCAGTTCACCTTGCAGCTGTCTCTTGTTGGTAGCAACAGCAGGACACAGGGCACCCCTGAATACTCACTCAGACTGCTGCAGAGTGTGCTCAGCTACCAGCAGAGACAGAACCAAAGGTGTCCGAGGCATCTGGGCTCACCCATTAACTTATTTACAGAAGCCAGTCCTATTTGAAGAAGCAGAAACTAAAAAGGTGAAGAGTGGCCAATTATTAAGGATAAGCTAACACACCTTATACGTGATAGCAAACATGGAAGCAGAACAGAACACATTAGGTGTTAACTGACAGTTCTTCTCTTATCCTTATATTAGACTAAACAAGTTGAGAAAAAGAAAGGAAATTGGATCTTTCACAGGGCTGATGGAAGTGGTTTTCTGTTGAAGTCATGTTTCAAGGGCAGTGAGAGGAAACACAACATGGGCTGCCCCAGCCCAGACATCTTTTCCCAGTACATGCCACTGGGGAGATGTGAGTCTCTTATCAGCACTGGAAACAGGCTCTGGTTTTTGCACCACTTTAACAAACATTGGGCTGGGTCACTTTGCTGTTCTTTGGGTCAGGTGGTACTATGCACACCACACCAGCTTGTCTCACGAATGTTCTGGTGTAAACTGGCCCAGCCAACACTTCCTTTGGGCCTGGATGAATCCAGGCCTGTGCTTGGATGTTTAACAGGCCAGCCTGTTTCCTCCAGCCTTGCTTTAGGAAAGGAAATTAAAAAATGGAATTAATCTTAGGAAAAAACACTTATATAAAAATTATGTATATATATATAATTATTATATAAGGGCATTTATTTATTAATGAGGGCAATT
>JABJVR010049295.1:0-22267 GCA_025773905.1 Chitala chitala | reverse complement strand
GTCACAGGGGCTCACATCATCGCTCTGTGCTGTGGAGCAGCATGAGTGAGTAGCATTATTGTCCTGTCCCACACTGGAAAGCAAGTAAACGAAATAACAACAAACCACCACTAAACTCGGAGCAGTGGATGCATAAACTGGTGTTTGGACAGCTACTTGTGTTGTCTTCAAGTGCCTTCAGGAGTATTGATTTAGGGGAAAATTTGTGTACTAGTAGAGTTCTCCGTGTGCCAGAACCGTTCTGAAAATAGGATGATCTCATAAAAAAAAAAAAAATCTTAAGGTCTCAGAAAATGTGTAAAGCAATGACAGAACTGTATAATTCCTGCTTACGTGATGCCAAAGTGTTTCATTTGTAGGGTGGAATGCTTTGCAGACAAATTGTGGATTAAAAGAAATTAATACAAATGTTTTAAATCTTATTTTCATGAATAATTATACTAAGCAATTCAGTTAAATCCTCTGTTTAAGCTTTCAGACAAAGTTTCTGGGTATATCCACTCATGCTCAATAATTTTAGTAGCATTGTGAAAATATCCTATTTATACAGAAGAATTCCTTTACCTTCTGTTCGTTCCTTAGCAAAATACGAATGCCTTTGGAATTAAATTAAATGTATGAAAATAAATAAAATTGCATTGAGTTGCTTGGCTAACGTGAGTGGTTGTTGAATGCAGTGAACTACTGTTCTCTGCCACTAATACTTAGTGTCCCTTTATTTATGACACCATCACAATTTTATTTCTGTACTCTGACTCCTTTACAGATTTCTGAGTAGAATTTTACACCTGCAGTACACCCATAAATTTGCTCCTTCTGTGATATTTTCCACTTTTCGTTAATCCAACAGCCCTCCACTGCTCTTTTATTGTGAATCTGGAACTATAGTTCAGAGACGTTCTGATTCCAGAAGTGAATTGCAAAACCCAGTGTACATAATACATGCTATTTTTAGAAAAATTGTGCTGTTTTCTTTACAAATCTGTTTTATAAATATACAATTTTTCCCACTTTTTTGTCAACTATTTCATGGTTGTTTTAGACTTCCTGGCACTCGTTGCCCTTGACCTCTCAGCTTCCTGTCTTGACACCAATCTCTCCCATCATGCCCTTCTCAGCTTCCAGTACTGATACCCATCTCTCCCATCATGGCCTTGACCTCTCTACCTCTCAGCTTCCTGTCCTGACACCAATCTCTTCCAGCATGCCCTTCTCAGCTTTCAGTCCTGACACCAGTCTCTCCGATCATGCCCTTGACCTCTCGACCTTTCAGCTTCTTGTCCTGACACCAGTCTCTCCGATCATGCCCTTGACCTCTCGACCTTTCAGCTTTTATTCCTGATGCCAGTCTCTCCCATCGTGCTCTTTTCAGCTTTTCAGTCCCTCTGAAAACAGCTTTCATATATATTAAGATTGTAAAAATGTTTCTTGTAACATAGTGTGTTGAATAGTGCACTGCTTTATTTCAGTATGTGCTCTCATTTCTGGCCATGCATCTTTTTTTAAACTTGTAAACCCAATATATTAAAGGTATAATTAGCATGCTAATAGTGTAGCCCATTTTGCCAGTGATGCGTGCTGCAAAGCAGAAATTCCAAGTAGGCATTTTGTTGTTAAACTAATGCTTGATCTTCCTGCTCAGCCCCAAAGACGCACCTTAGTTTGTGTATTTGTAAGCACACACGCCTCCCCTCTAGGTTCTGTGCTGGCTCTTGGTTACCCTTGCATGCCTTCTTGCCTTTGCAGTGTGACTTCATCCTGTGACTGTTTGAATAGCTTTAATTCACTTTCTTTGCCTGCTGGGTTGTGTAATTCAATTATAGCTTCATGGAAACTTTAGAAAGCGTCTCTCAGTGCTGTGTTCTTCAGTGTTGAGGTTAATGCACGCACGTGTACACACACACACACACACACGACCCACAGAGAGCTGAGTGCAAGGCTGATGCATGTTCTCCCATCAGTGGTGAGTTTGATTCCTTGTTCAGGTTAAAGTGTAGCACTCTTGACCCTGCCATTACAGCCACCGTTGTTTCACTGTAATGTGAAGGAGGTGTGCAGCCTTTCACCTACCATGTATTTCTGTGCACTAGAGGTAGAGTTTGTTGTAAAATTTCACAAGAATCTATGGGTAAACTGAAGTGATCTCAGGCTGTCATGCTTTGCTGTGAAACATTGCACATTTTCTGTAGTTTTGTAGTTATGCTGAGCTGCCAGTTTAAATGTGAAGCTATAGCGAAATCATCTTCACACCAGACTCTAGTCCCAGAATTCTTTCTGGTATGTTGCTAACAAAGTTAATCTCAAGGCAGGACTTGAAAAACATACATTTGGTAACACTGAGGTGTAATTTGTATGTATATTATATTATACATCAGATACAGGCCTGCTAAAATAAGGCCCTGCAGATTGAATTAAAACATCTTGTAGTTGGATCAGCTTGCTTAACAGGAAGTGATAATGTGTAGTAGTCACTTTAATTACTGTGAACATCATTGACATGGAAGGCTGAGCTTTCCCATTTTCTCTTGTCAGGATGTTTGTCCTTGTTACCCTGGAGACAGATGTGTACGTGCAGTATACGTGCAGTATATTTCCAGTTCATTCAAGTAGTAGTTTAGAGCATAGCAATTTCACCCATGCAAAAGCATTTATCTTTGTGCATAATGTTTTAATTGCAGAAGTGATTAAAAACTACTGTTACAGTGTAAAGCCCTGTGTTGAGAAGACATATTCATTCATGTCAATTAAATTTATATTTTGCCAGCTTTCCTTACATGGCGAAGTAGAACAAACATTACTGGGCTGATGTCACTATTTCATATGCTAAATTCATTTAATGGAATATGCACGTGAAATACAAACATGTAATGCGATTAATTTATTTATTTTCACTGCATAGATTACGCGACAGACTGTGTTGATAATTCAGACTTTATACAGAAGTATCCCATGTCAAAATATGCAAACTTGTAATTTCCTGTTGCACACTTTACCAAACACACTCAGTTCAGTTTAGTTCATCCTGTTTGTATAGAGTGTGGTGAGGCACATAAAAAAATCCAGTTTCTTTGTAAATGGCTTTGAACATGTTTTAAAAAGCATGAATGATGTGACAGTGCTTTGCTTCCCACTTGATCCTTAATATTGTATCCTGGCTTTAAAATCACTAGACTTTTGGTTATGTGGCATTACGTATTTATAGATGAAAGTTCATAGTATGCTCTGTTCACCCTGGTTTTGATTCGTTTATAGTAAGTGTTAATGGTTTCATGTATGCATTAAGCAATTTATACACACGGAATCTTAATGTTCATGTTCAAAATCCACCCACCAAGCACTTTATTAGGAACACCTGTACACCTGCTTATTCATGCAACTATCTAATGATGGCCCAACACAATGAATTAAATCATGTAGATATAGGTCAGGAGCTTCCGTTTTATGTTTACATCAAATGCCAAAATGGGAAGAAAATATAATCCTGGTGATTTTTGACTGTGACATGATTGTTGATACCAGACAAGCTGGTTTGAGTATTTCTGTAACTGCTGATCTCTTGGGATTTTTCCATACAACAGTCTCAGAGTGGAGTAAAAAACGAAAAACATCCAGCGATCAGCAATTCTGTGGGTGGAAACACCTTATTGAGAGGTCAGAGGAGAATGGCCAGACTGGTTTGAGATGACAGAAAAGTCACAGTGGTGACCAGAAAAGCATCCCAGCATGCACAACATGTCAAACTTTGAGGTGGATGGGCTACAACAGAAGGTGACCACATTGCATTTCACTCCTGTCAGCCAAAAACAGAGCTGAGGCTGCAGTGGCCACAAGCTCGCCAAAACTGGACAGGTGAATACTAGAAGAACAGCCTGGTTTGATGAATCTCAATTTCTGCTGAGGCACACAGATGGTAGGATCAGAATTAGACATCAACAATATGAATCAATGGACCTAACCTGCCTTGTGTCAACAGTCCAGGCTGGCCATGTTGATGTAATGGTGTCGGAAATGTTTTCTTGGCACATTTTCAGCCCATTAATAACAGCCATTGCTAGAATGCCAGTCTATGTCAGTGTTGTTGCTGACCATCTGCATCCCCTTATGGTCACATGTTATCTTCTAATAGCTACTTTGAGTATAATGCACCATGTCATAAATCAAATGTCATCTCAAACTGGTTATTAATAACATCAGAACTGTCACTTAAATGTTCAGTACTAGCCAGAAATGCCCTTGTGACAACTTTCTAGGGGGCATTCTTATTACATGCCTGAACTGTCAGAGCTGGCTTTTGAGTAGAAGGAACAGTGGTTTTACTCTGATTTTACTCTGGTTACTGAGCTGTTTGTCCTATCACAGGCAGTCACCCCAGCAACCCTGTGGCAAAACCTCATTTCAGCCACTTATATTTGTTCTTATAGTCAGTACCCAAAGTTCAATAGCACAAGTGAGAAAATTGGTAAATTGATAAGGGGCGTATTTACGCAATTAAAAAACGCCGGATACCCAATAGTTTTCAGATCAAAGTGTACTGATACGCTGGTTAAAACAAGAGAATACGCAAATATTTTAAACTGACGCGTGATAACTGTTCACAATGGTAGAATAAGCACATATACTGGTTAATATATCCAGTAAAAATTCTTTCCAATAAACTTGTCTTGGTTTTAAAAAAACAATATAAAAAAGCAAATACCAATTTAGTCATTGCCAGTACCCAGTTAAACTATTGCTCTGGGGCTGTTTTTCAGGGGTTGGGCTTGGCCCCTTAGCTTCAGTGAAGGGAACTCTTAAGGCATCAGCATACCAAGACATTTTGGACAATTTTATGCTGCCAACTTTGTGGGAACATTTTGGGGATGGCCCCTTCCTGTTCCAACATGACACCAGTGCACAAAGCAAAGTCCATAAAGACATGAATAAATGAGTGTGGGGTGGAAGATCTTGACTGGCCTGCACAGAGTCCTGACCTCAACCCGACAGAACACATTTGGGACAAATTAGAGCGGAGACTGCAAGCCAGACCTTCTCATCCAACATCAGTGCCTGACCTCACAAATGCGCTTCTGGAAGAATGGTCAAACATTCCCATAGACACACTCCTAAACCTTGTGGACAGCCTTCCTGGAAATTGCTCAAGTGTGCACCAGAGTTAACAGTCAGATGGGTCCATCAAGTGCTACCTGGGGCAAGTGGAACACTAATGGTAAGATTTGGATATATAGAGAAGATGCTTAAATGAATATAGCAAGATTTCATTAACATCATGTGCAGCTGACTCACTCATTTTAATGGAAATTGCCTGTATTCCAAGCCAACAGGTTGCTCAACACACAAACACCTGTTGGTTTTCATGTCTTCAGGTGAAACAACATGCAAAAGTACATTTTGTTGATGTGGGATTTTTCTCAATGGTCTAATTATCCATTCTGTAAAATTTTCATTCAAAATCTCTTATTTTGGCTTTTGGTGACAAACCCGTGGTCACACCCTAATTATCTGAAAATTGTATACTTGAGAGATTTTGGTAGACACGTGCTCAAGTGTATGTTTCATGTTATTGTTGATACTTAAAGTTCAAGAACAGCCAACCTGGGTGTGGCTTGATAACATAAAATAAAAAAACTGCTCTTGTTTATATTCGTATACAATGTACGTTGTCTAGAGAAAACTCCAAATTTAAAGTTTGACATTCAAAAAAAAAAAAAAAACGACGAAACGCTAGATAGATAATTTTGGTTACTTATGCAAAAACCTCATACTGTTTAAAAGTCTTAAATGTTATGTAAACACGCAATGATTGTCAGCGTTGTATAATTTGAAGAGACTAAAGGACATGCGCGTAAATAGTGTGTCATGCCAAAACTTGTTGGTTCATGGTTGGCTTTCTCCGATATAGGAGGAGTTTTTAAGTGTCTATAGTCAGTGCGCAGCATCTACGGCTCAAGGCTTCACGTTGAGAAAGTGTTTTATATTCACATGTCTGAAACTGGAGTCATTTTACAAAGCAGCGCTGTTGCGGTTCGAGCCCAAAGCTATTTTGATAATTTTGTACAATAAAAATGTAAGCAAGTTCCATGAACGATAGGTCAGGAGAATAAAAAATCTCTTTAAAAAGTACAGTTTTCAGAAGGAATGCGTTAGACATTGGGTTTTGACGAAGATTATATCATACTATGCAGTAAGTCTATATGCTGAATGTCTGTACCGGCATGTTTTACAGCACCGCATCAAAATAATTTTGAGTAAATCGAGCGCTCTTGGGACATTGAATGCGCTACCGACTGTTCGTACTCATCTTCTGTCTGAAGATTTCAGTGTGAATGTAAAGCCACAGGTAAGCTAAATATTACGTTTTAATTACGTTTATGACGACCCACTTTAGATGCATTATTGTTAGGAATAGTGAATTCTGATTTGCAGTTTTGTAAGCACTGATTTCTTTCTTAAAAGTACTTTGCTTAAATTATATACGGTACATCTAATTAATGCTATAGTTATAATTAAATCCGGTTTATTTTATGTTTGTATAGGTATGTGCTGATATTATTTAGTTTTTTATTAACATGCCTTAATAATTTGTTTGTCTTACAGTAAAACAGCAGGTGAACAGCTACTGTAGATGATGAGCAGCTGGGATAAGGACTCAGGGAGCGACCAGAGGGAGCAGCTCGGGAACACGTCACACTTCATTTTCCCCGTGAGAAACTGGGAAAACGGGCTGCTCTCCGTGCACAGCTTGGAAAATGTCACCAACAACTCATCTAAATCTTACCAGAACTCCACAACCTGCACCCAAATCATGATCCCGCACGAGCTTTTCTTTACTCTGGGTTTGGTGAGCTTGATAGAGAACATTTTGGTAGTGCTGGCCATAATAAAGAACAGGAATCTGCACTCACCCATGTATTATTTCATCTGTTGTCTAGCCGTCTCTGATATGCTGGCAAGCGTGAGTAACGTGGTAGAAACCTTGTTTATGTTACTCACTGAGCACGGGCTGTTGGTTGTTACTCCCAATATGATGGAGCATCTGGACAACGTCATTGACATCATGATCTGCAGTTCAGTGGTGTCTTCCCTCTCCTTTCTGAGCACCATAGCGGCGGACCGCTACATCACCATTTTTTACGCACTGCGTTACCACAGCATTATGACCACTAAACGTGCGGTAACGGTTATTGTGATCATTTGGATGGCCAGTACTATTTCCAGCACTCTTTTCATTGCTTACTACAACGACAATGCCGTCATCGTGTGTCTAGTCACTTTCTTTTGCATCTCTTTAATCTTCAACGCAGTCCTGTACCTGCACATGTTCATTTTGGCGCATGTGCACTCTCGGCGCATTGTTGCTATTCACAAGAGTCGCCGGCAAGCCACTAGTATGAAGGGAGCGATCACACTGACGATTCTGCTCGGTGTCTTTATCGTATGTTGGGGACCCTTTTTCCTGCACCTTATACTCATTCTTACCTGCCGGAACTGTACCTGCTTTTTCAGCTACTTCAACTTGTATTTGATTCTCATCATTTGCAATTCACTGATAGACCCTCTAATTTACGCGTACCGGAGCCAGGAACTTCGCAAGACGTTGAAGGAATTAGTGTTTTGTTCTTTCTGTTTTTCAATGTAAACTTACACGTATATATTCAGACATTTGGAGGACGACTGATTTGATAAAAAAAAAATGAGCCAGCAGCTCTTTTTTTACGTTGCCTTAAGCAAGAAAACATGAAAACGGCACCCATCAAAAAAAAAAAAAAAAACAAGTAATTGGTAATTAAATGGTAAATTAGTTACAAGATTCCTGTATATCGACGCCAAGGTTTTTTTTTCGGGTTGACGAATGTGATCATTATTTTGCCCTAAAGCATCAAAAGGTATTTTGTATCAAATTTATCGTTATCGTTTATAATTTTTCTTAAATAAACGGATGTGTATCATTATTTCTTGCAGTGAAAAACTGATGTGTGTATAAGTATTTCTTGCAAAGAAAAAAATTACCTTCATTTCTTAATTGCCAAAAATGTGTCTGTAACTTCAGAACATCTGCTCAGCTTTGCGCTTCTTGTTGACTTTGGTTCTACATGCCGCGCGGCCCCATGGAAACGTCTGGAACACGAATGAAGAAGTGAATGTTTAATTTGATGTTGGGTCCATTTTCAAAATAATAAAACATTTGTAATTCCATTGTATTACTTCTGTAGTTTGAAAAAACAGAAGCAGTTAATACTACGTTTTGTCCAAAGATACATTTTACAATCTTCATATGACAACAAAGTGACACATTTTGCCGAATTGTCTCGGGAAATGCATGCGGTGTTTTTAGTAATTTATTTTTGTTTGTCAAACACTAAAATGCATTTTCCCCCTCGAGAACGTCCCAAGAGTGAAGGTTTTATGCATCACGAGACTTCAAATTAGATAGCCGTTCACTTTGATATTTTACTGCCTGTGGGA
The DNA here is from genome assembly GCA_025773905.1 of Chitala chitala. Classification (NCBI taxonomy): domain Eukaryota; kingdom Metazoa; phylum Chordata; class Actinopteri; order Osteoglossiformes; family Notopteridae; genus Chitala; species Chitala chitala. Next base: position 13,804 of record JABJVR010049295.1, on the reverse strand, counting down.
TGCGTAAAATATGTGTGATTTTGCCATTTTTTTTTATAACATGGGTTTATAAAAGGGATGGCGCACGTGACTGCTCTGACACGGATTACTTGAGAAAAATGTGTTTTGCACCAACGATAAGACTATATACTTTTTTTTTTTTCCTTTGGTTACTATTGGTTTTGTCGTCATGACTGGTCTACCTCTAAATGTGGTCAGATATTAACATTTCACACTTGTAGTAAATTACCCTAAGCAACAGCATTGAACTGTCGTTGTAGTATGTATTGCTAGAATTGTGGCAACAAATACACACATTGTATGTGATTATTGTGTAACTTATTGATTTATTATACAGTATGTATAAACTGTGTGAAGTTAAAATGTTACCCATGGCTTGTTTTATTTTACATAAATTAACTATCATGGATTCTTATCTAAATTAGCTTCTTAGATATTGTTTACTTCAACTATCCTTTTCACACTTGTTTTTGCACCGAGATGTTTATATGAACGTAAATCCATGCAGCCTCACATGATATCACAGTTGCATTTTCAGGCCATTAATGATAATTTATGTCCTTCTCAGCCCCGATGCAAGAGACGCTTCTGCTTTTTAGTTGCATATTTAGAAATCTGAAGTTGCCAGCTCTGTTTTTACATACTTCGGCAGTGCAGATCCTATACAGAATGTGATAGTAAAGTGCAGATTATTCTTTTAGTCCTTAATATAAAGCATATAATTTTATTTATATTTGTGTCATTTACTCCCACAATTCTTTGTAAAGTTGTGGCTTGAACTATTAGGTTGTCATTTGAACAGATGTGTAAAAAGTGTGTAGGACACCCTAGACAGAGCAGCAGACAGCAGAGAGCAGGCTCCAGGAACCAGGGTTTGTGTACCAAGCGCAGCAGCCTATGAACATGAAGGTCTTTCTGAATGCATCTGTCTACAGTGTAATGCATCACTGAGATGTGCTCAAGACCAATATTTATATATGTTCCTCATGACATCACAAAAATACTCACTGTTATCCACAGCAACCATTGCTTTTTAAAATTGTACAGTCTACATAGTTAGGATCTGAGGTGATGTGTGGCTCAGCAGATAATTTTGTTGCTATATCAACTGTTGTCATACTTGTTGATGTGGACCAATCTGCTCTGTTTGCACGTGTTCCTACTGTGAACTCCTGATTCACCCCCAGCCCTAAGATACATTGTTCAAGTGGATCATTGGCTTTGGCCTGCCGTTAGCGTCTGACTGATTGTCCATCCAGAGTGTTTTACCTGCTGTACTAATTCTCTGATCTGGTTATGAATCACATTAACTGGGTAAGCAGTTATAGGGAATGGGAGTTGAACTTTCTCCAAACTATTGTTTTCTACTGAAATTTATTTACTTTCACTTAATTAGCGGTGGGGTGACATGGTGACTCAGTGGTTAGCACCATTTCCTCACACTCCTCAGATTGGGAGCTCAAAACCCACCCCTGTCCTGTGCGTGTGTGGAGTTTGCATATCCTCCTTGTGCTTTAATAGGGTTTCTGTCCCCCCAGTCTAACGACATGCGTTGGTATCTCCAAATTGCCCACAGAGTGTGATGGCGTGTGTGATTGTGCACTAAACTCTCTGGGATGGTCTCCCCTAATCCTGTGTTATTATGGATGCCTGGATTAGTTCCAAACTGAAATAGTTATTTTAACCTTCACGACTTTCGTGTATTTTGTGAGACGTAAATGGAGATCGCCTCATAAATGTGAACGAAAGATGCATACTGTTTTCAGACACTGCTACCAGACACTCACAGAGAGGAGTGGTGTGCTAACATAACTTAAGCTGTCACGGCAGCTTTTGGCTGACTACAAATAAACACGTAAACCTTAGTGTTTGAATAATGATAATATCTTTAAGCAGAATCACACAAATACTGTGAAGACTTTGTTTCCATCAAATACTTTCCCCTTCATTTTTTTCACGTTAGACAAAGACACTGTTGTAGTGTTCTGGTTTGGTGACCATATTTGATGAATAAATAGTGGCATGAAAAGACAGTAGAACATTGCATTAGTCACTGAAATCTTCGCATCAACTCTGTATTTTAAGATGAAAAACAAGACTTCATGAGGGGTTCTGAAGCTTTTAGTGCCACGGACCACTGCAGCAGTCTGGTAAAGCCTGTGGGTCATTTTTCTGAATAATGTCTTTAATGCATAAAATAAAATTCATAGTGTTATAAAAGCAGAAATTTCCATCCATCATCGTAACCACTTATTCCTGGTGAGGGTCACGGGGAAGCCTGGAGCCCATCCTAGGGGACACCAACCCACCACAGGGCACACACAAAACAGGCAATTTGGGCACACCAATCAACTTAACCTGCATATCTTTGGACTGTGGGAGGAAACCGGAGCACCCTGAGAAAACCCACCAAGCACAGGGAGAACATGCAAACTCCACACAGACCCAAGGTGGGAATTGAACCCTAGGCCTGGAGATGCATAGCAACAGTGCTAACTACCACACCACTGTGCCACCCAAGCAGTAATTTGTCTTTGGTAATTTTAAGAATTAATAAAAAAACACGGGGGAAAAAAGAATGGCTTTTATGCTGGAAATTAATATCCATATTCTGGTTTAACTCTTCTTGCCTGTCACTAGTAGATAAGTGAGGGCAGTCAGGATTAAGAACCCCTGTTTTCTATAAAGCCACAAATGTAAAAACCATCTGCTTCCTAAGGCTTATGGCCTGCATGCCTCTTATTGTTAAAGGTATTTCTTGTACATTTTCCATATCAAAGCTCCATGTCATTTTTCACTCTGGATTTCTACTTAAAACATGAACATTTTTGTGATATTTATTTTAGGGATATATAGTTTTTAAAGGGCTCTAAAACAATGCATTGTTGCAGGTGCTTCTTTACCACAGCAATTTGTTGCCTTGTTTTGTTCACTCACAATGATCAATTTACACTGAGAAGCATTGCATTAGGAAAACAATCACAATTTGGTTATTATGGAAACACCACTAGAAGAACTGATGTTCTTCTGGAATATTTAGACATGGTATATGTATAAAAGTAGAAACAGCGCTAAAGTGTTGGAGGATCAAAGTCACATTGCTTGAGGGTACTTCAGTGAAGTAACAGTGTTTAACAAAGTACATGTTTGTTAACTGAAAAGCAAATATTCATGTGACCCTTTTTCACTCAAGAGTCGGAGATTAGTAGTGGACCAAAAATGGTTACTGTAAATTACATAAATTACATGTGTGCTGCAGGGTCCTAAAATGAGTTTCCCTACAGATATTGACATGAATGTTTTGCTTCATACAGATGTAATACACTAATTCAAACTGGGATGCTTTAAATTCTATTTATAACTTGAAGATCAAGAGTAGTTCAGTTTTACCTGCAAGACCTTCATACTGAGAGTCAAAAACGGGAAACGCCCATAATGTGCAAAACCTACAGATTGCTTTTTATAAGGTCTTATTGTATATGTATTTTGTTCAATATACTGGAACACATTGTCTGATTACACTATACAGCACAAGCAAAAATTGTATATTGAAATTAGAGGAAGGTTATTTGTTATACAATTATTTAGTTGCTAAAACTTCTAATGGTTCTATTTCAATTATTTGAATGACATTTGATAATTTCACCAGGAATTCATAAATAAGGTTGTTTGACTTTTCAAATAAGTGGAAAGGTAAATCTTCAGCACATTTAATTCACAGGTCACTTTCAAGTTACAACTCTTTTGTACTCAGTACCTGCGACACAATTTATGGAGATTAACACCTGGCTGTGCTGATGTGATTATGGTTTTCTGATTCTCCTTTATACATGTTATAGTATAAATATTAAAACATTTAAGACGGGCAGCAGCTTTTTGTCCTCAATAGGCACCTGTAGAAATCGCACAGACAGGACAGCCTGATGGGTCAGTGTCTCCCATAAACAGCTCTCCTCTGGCCTGTGCTGATGGTATTTGACTTACCCTGCCCACCTCTGCTGGCGCCACACCAGTCAGGGATGAGACAGACCACTCCAGCCTTTGTGCAATTCTCATATCTTCCCTTGGGGAAGGGCTGGATATTTTGGAAGGCTGCGTGTTTGCGGAACGTGAAAGAACAACAGACCGCTTTGATATCAACAAACAGTTTTTGTTTGGGGCTTTAACAAGCATTAAATACAGATTTATCTTGCTTAGGCCTAACTGAGTGGTGCGCATCCTCTCTCTAGCCAAATTCCTCATACAGTACTTGGCATTAAAGAGGGACAAAGCTGTTTGCTACCAGTTTTGCGGTCCACTGCCCAACTGGAACAAACAATACCAGTAAGACAAGAATGTCATCTGGTTCTAGGTGTCACAGACACATCTGAATCCAGTCTGATAGTTATGGATATTGAAAAACTTGTGCCTTAAACCCTAGGCTCATGCAGACCAGGTCTGATCTGTTCCAAGGACACTTAAAGAGCACTTCTGTCAGTTGTCTTTCTTTAAATGTCTTCAGTAGTAAAATGCATGTCCAAGTAATTTTGGGTCTCAGAAAGGAGGGCTGACAGTAGGAGTGTATGAGCACAGAGATGTCATCAAGACATCACCATGCACTGAAAACACCTTTGTTCCTAAAGAAGGTAATGAGCACCTTGTTTTAGGTTGGACAGAGCCACGTATACTCATCTGTCGAGATCTGTCTGAAAAATTCAACACAGCTCTTTTCAACTTCTGCAAATTGATCATTCCAGAATAAGACAGCTGTTGAAATCAATGAGACTCACCAGACCTTCCTGGGGGGCCCACAAGAACATCTCATGTCCTCTCAAATTATTCATATAGTGAAATGTAAGACAAACTTATTGTACAGTAACTTGCTGTTTAGTGAATCCAAATTTTCATTTTCTCTGAGGTTAACCCAACATTGACTAAAGTTGTGATCTGCTTATGTGCATCATATTGCCACATAACTGCCGCTGCTTCTGGCTTTTTCGACCTGTATTGTATGTTTTACTGATGTACATACATATCTGTATGACTGTACAGCACTAATTTTTTCAGATTCCCAGAGCTCATTCTCAGCTCAATGTGTCTTGAATAATGCTGGTTACTGTCACACATTTCATATCGCTTTCTCGGATGGTTAACTAGACTACCCAAACACAATTGCTTTCTCTAAAGCAAGAAAAGAAGCATGGAGTCTCACTGGTTCCAGACTTTTCTGGTTTGGAAGTAACTATGATATCTGGTAAACACTGAGTATTGCTAAATTTTGAAAATTATTTAGCAAAGGGGCTAAAAACATGGTGTAATGGGAACAAGTATTTGCCAGCCGTGTGTAATGCAGTAATAACATTACCATCCTGTGGTGTCGGACTGGGTAGAACAAACATGACTTATAAGAAGGGGGTTTATATAAGAGGAGTGCTAGGAGGCCTTCAAAAAGTTCAGACACACGAGGCCGATAATCTAGTGCTACGTCCCTGTTACTATCTTCTGTGTTACTTTGTTGCACATGAAACTTGTCTGTAGGACAGTGATGCGGTATATATAAAGAAATGTAAAAAAAGATGAAAACATCTATTGAAATAGCACTCAAATTTACTTTGTATTTACATTAATCCCATGATGACCCATATGACATAATGTACACATAAATGGTCAGGTAACAATGAGGTACAATGAGTCCTTTCTACTGAGTTAACGTATTTTATTCCTGCTGCTGTTTCCATCCTGCAAAAGACCTTCTGTAAGTCCTAAAAACAAAAAAATCTAACAATCAGAATTTAATTTTGAGATGTAGTTATGAAAAGAAATCCTAATGCCCCTGAGGTCCTCTGCAGTTTAGTTCTGTTCTCTTACTCATTGTAAGTTGCTTTGGACAAAGGCGTCTGCTAAATGAATAAAATGTAAATGTAAACTTCAACTGAAGACACAACAGATTGATAATGCTAAAGCAGTGCTCCCCATCATCTACTTTGATCATCTCCTAAGGAGACACATCTTGCCATCAGCCAGGATGCCTCATCCTAGCAGCTCTGCAGTCTGTGATGTCAGTCTTCCTTAAACCATGTGGACATTTTACAATAAAAAGCTGTTATGATGGAAAGTTGTAAGAAACATCTTAGAGACTTTGTACAAGTTAGTAAAGAAACTAAATATAGTATGCATTCAGCAGATCGTGTTTTAAACAGAAATGTTACTGAAGCACTTCTGCTTTAATCAATGGACCAAAAACCCTCCACTGTGATCTGTAGCTGATCAATAATTACCAGAAATGTCTGACTGCAGTCATTGCTGTTAAGGGTGATGTAAGCAGTTGCTGAGAAATAAAGGTATATTGAAATAAATGTTATATCTCAATACTTTTGCATTTTCTTTGAGGTTTTCATGCCATTTCATATAGCACATATTATGCTAAAGTGAGACAAATGATGCAGGTGCATTTCACAGTATCCTGTATATGAACCTGCTGTATGATGATGCATGCAGTTTAGATGCCAAACATGATATTGTATTCTAGTTGTCTTCATCACCTTACACGTCTAGTTTGAGCGTTATCACACTAAATATATTTTTAAAACTAATAAATTGGAGATACAAATACATCATATATACATTTTTGAGACAGTAATTCATATAAATTTACTCTGAATGATTTCTCTAAGCATTCGTTAATAATGCTGTTGGCCATGGCATCCAGAATGCAGATACCTCACATCAACACAAGGGGGCGATAATGTACTCTGAGATCAGGATGATAAAAATCACCTTTACACAATCTTAGCTGAGAAACAAAGAAGCTGTAGACAGACATGAAGGCACAAATGGTAAATAAATCCCAGAGAATCACTGGACGTGGAAGAAAAAGAATGATGAGAAGCAAGTGTTGGCATGATTATTTATCAAGAAAGGAACAAAGATTCTCATTTCTCTCTCTGAAGAGCCTGATTAAATTTTCATGTTTTTATATGTGTCTTGAAATGCCCCACCCTTAAGAGACTGAGCTACCACAGACTGCATGACTTGCAAGAAGGCTTCCAGTAGATGGACCAGGTAACCATTTCACTAAACTTTAAGCTCCATTGTACAGCTGGCATTAGCCAGGCTCACCCAAAGCTCCTGTCTGACTCAGTGTACCTACTCAGTATTAAGCTGGCTGGTCATCTGTCAACGGCCTCAGTAATACAATTATCCCTGTCCAGAAGGTCACCAGTTTGGCCTCGTATGCAAAGCATGCAAAAAAAAAAAAAAAAAAAAAAAAACCTGTATAGAGATACAATAAATTTAACATAGACAAAGTGGTGGTCTTTCCTAAATAATAATTTGATATAAACATGCAAGTAAATTGTACTACATACTAAAAGAGGAAATGATGCTACAGTACATACACATGAAGTCTTGGAGTCAGTTTGTTTCAATAGACACAATGGTGCATACGTTCGACTGGGGGGAATCAGTCTTGTGTGTATAAAAGTCAATAACTTGTGACAGCTGATGGAATGCATTGCAAGAGTTTTACTAAATGGTATCCGAAGGCTACAAATCTCATAAGTACCATTCCGTCTGTAAGCAGGGTAATGGTTACAAGCTTATAAATATTTAAAGCCCTTTTCAAATAAATAAGTAAATGACAGGAAATTTGGGACCACCTATTATATTAAGTGCATATCTTCACAATCACATCTGCAGTCTCTTCCGGTTCAAAGCAAATAGGCCCATCTCCTTTTAACCTTTCCTACATATAATTAGTCTTTACCGAACCAAGATGAGTCAGGAATGTTATCGTCTTACTGTATTTTTCCAGTTTGTGGACATTATCACTGATGGCAACATAAATACAGTGAAAAACGTGATATGGACGTCGACTAAAACGTAAAATTCAAACTATAATTTCTATTTCTGTTTATGTAAAAGGAGTAGTTTATGCTTAAACTACACAAATATCTCACAAAGCGCAAAAAAAACTTTATAGTGGCTCACAGCTATAGCATTGCTTATTTTTAAAACAAGTTCTACATTGTATAATTCATATGTTACACATTCTGACACGTTTCCCTTTTAACTATTTTCTTATTTAATCTATCTTCACGCTCTGATCCTCATGGCACAAAAATCAGGTTTTAAATAGTTAAGTATTGCCGAGACAAAACTAGTGGCGTCGTTTTGTTATTGTTGTTACTCTATAGTTCTGAATGAAATAAATTTTCAGCGTACATTTTGGTAATAAAAGACTGAAACCTGTTTAGCAATTAGCCATCTTAAGAATGTCCCAGCAGCCAGTCTTCGGAAAGCACTGTTCGTGTGCCGGTGTGGTGCTGATGTTGCCAACGCTGCAAAGGTTTCACAGCGTCGTCCTGCGTTCCTATTGGTCTGCGCTTTATTGTTCCTGAGGGAATGACGTCATATAATGGTGGAAAATTAGCATCCCTCTTTGTGAGGCAGTGCGGTGAAACAGCGTCCGCTTGGTATAAAAACCCCAGTCAGTGGTTAGCAAGCCTTCTGTTGACGACTTTCTTCAGACCTATAGTCTTCGTTAACACTCGAAGGAGTCACACAGACGACGAGGAAAGAATGCGAGAAATCGTACACATTCAAGCTGGCCAGTGTGGCAATCAAATTGGAGCTAAGGTAAAAATAAAACATGGGAAAAATATTTGGTATTTCCTATGCATTACTTGCGTAGCTTAAATGTCTTTTGTCAACCTTTATCAGTTTCGTTTAAAATCACTTTTTAAGACAGCGGTGCGTCACTTGATTGCCACAGACTGATTCTAGGTTGTCTGCGTCTGAATTGGCCGGCAGTAGTGAAGAAATGAATGGCCACGCCCGGCACTGCAGACAAGGTTATTACATTCGTGAGTGAATGAATGATTGCAGGATTTCTCAAAATCATGTCTTTAAGTTTTTAAATTGAAAACACGCAGAATGGTTTGGTAAAAATATTGTCTAACAGAGGAAGCTAATCAGTAATGCCTACAGAGTTAGTTTATGTGCAGTCAAAACGGGAATGTATATTAAAGTTTAGTTTTTCTCTGAAATGGTGTCAAAGGAAAACGTTGCAGAGGTGTCCTCTGTGGTCACATGCCACACCCTCAGACTGCAGATGAGCGAACAAAGCCGCCGGTCCGGTCTGCAGCTGTCCGCACTTGGCAGCAGGATACACTGGAGCTCATGGCTCACTTTCCGGCAGAAGGGTTGAGACGTTTGCAATGTTCTGAAAATAATTTGCTTATTCCTACAGATTAAAAGTGAATATTCGTGATGTTTTACTTTATAATTCTGTAATTCGTTTCCTTCTTATTTACCAAAATCAGCCTTTGCTTCAAAAGCTGTAAGCGTGCGTGTATTCATTGAAAACAGAGCGATTACTTGGACAGAAAAAGTGATTCCACATTACTAGCTGCCGTGGTACTCCCGTGTGACCACACTAAGTTTCCAAACCAGGCTGCGCTGTGGCCTTCCGCTGACAGTGCATACTCGTGGTTCCAGCAATGCATCGCCGGTTTTTATGGTGACTTTAACGTGTCGGGAATTGTCATTAAGACTTTCGTTGCTGCAGTTAATATGAACTGCGTGCGTATATAAGTTATACTCTTTATGCTGACAGTTCGGTATTGTGTCAGTCCCCCATCCTTAGCTGTAGCCATCCACCATTGTCACGAGGCTCTTATGCATCAATGCATCATGAATGCTGCTGTTGATCTAAGATTAACTCACTTGATTTATTGTCTCACCTTATTTCAGTTCCAATTGAATCAAGTACACTGACTCTGACAGTAATATTTGTGAATTATTTGTTTTCTTTTTCTAATATTCGTAATATATTTAACTATCAAAGGAAATTAGTTTTATAATAGCAGGGAAACCAGTTTATAGCATGATACTTTTATTTTTGTATTTTTGTGAATTAAGGTTTGTGTGTCCACACACACACACACACACACACACACACACACACACACACAGAGGGGCGGAGCCCGCAGTGTGCTTGGCACATGCATGACTATTGTGTGGCCATCTTAACAGATGCTTAATGGGAGAGTCACCTTGGCTGAAGGGCTCAGCTTGGTTGGCTTGACAAATGATGTTATTCTGCCAAAATGAATGTAGTCCTCACAAAGAGGCCATTGACAATTAATGTGTTAAATTGTCATTGTTCAGTCAAAATCAAGAACAATTAAATGTATGTATTAATATGGCAACTGAATGTGTACATGTTTTCAGAATTTAGCATAGGAAATTATATTATTAGTAACGTGTACAATGACATAACACGTATTCTTTGCAATTCTTGCCATCCACTGTGCTTGGATGTAACATTTATGTAATAATTCTGTCACTTTATTCCTACAGTGGGATTAGTAATTTTAAAATAAATTATACACACATTGAAAGAATCAATGGATTATTACTACTTTTTATTATTTTATTATATTATTTTTATATTTTTATTATTAATACTAGATTATTATTATAATGCACAGATAACAATTAAATGTATGTTTAAAATATTAGGTACCAATAAACAGATTTTCACTGCTAAGCCTTTTTGAGAAGGTGAGGAGCCAGCAGGCAGTTTCTAAAGCGTGTCATATTTATGTGTCATATGTATGTGCATGTGTCGCAAGATGCGTGTGAGGCCTGCTGTGCTTCCTTTGCACTGTGCACAGTTTCACCATCAGTGCGAATCTCGGAATGGAGGCTTTATGAAAGACGACTGATTGTATTTTGGGAAAATGCACAGTCATCCCATTCAAGCGAGGCCAGTCACCCCACCCCTAGAGGCCCCTGAGGGGTTGCGTGGGTGAGGGCCATGTCTTGTCTTAACCTTAGCAGGGGTGGGGTGAGGAATTAGAGGGGTGGTGTGGCAGGCTTTTTTTTGAGGCCACGTCAGAAGCCCCCCAGCTGTCGCTGAAGCTGTCTACTCAGCGGAGCTGGAGAGAATGAAAAGAGAGGTGTCTGGGGCACCAGAACAGATACAAAGGGAGCCACCCCTGAGGAGAACAGAGAAGAATATGTGGTGAGGCAAGGTGATTCAGGCTCTCACTAGGCTAGAAGACAGGAGAAAATGTCTGTCACAGGCCTTCTCAGCTGAACACACAGTGTGTCTCTGGTTATAGATAAATGCTGTTCCAGTGACATTTTCTCCCATTCTTTTTACATCAAGAAAATGCTCTTGTGTGAGGGGCATGTTACATTAGAGTGTAACACATTATTCAAGAATATAATAGTCAATATAAAACAGAAATTAGAATATATCATTGGATTTTATGACTGCCCTTCTTTGCTCCCTGGGGGAGGGGGGAGGGGTGTAGGGTGTGGATGACTTTTAGCAATGACATCATGGTCTCTGCTAAATGGAAATGAGTTCTTCATCATACATCTGCCACATCAATAGCTTGCCATCTGATCCTTCTAGATGTACTGTCAGGATATGAAAGGCACACACACACACACACACACACACACACACACAAATGCACATTTGCAAACACATAAATCATATAAATCTGATGAAACCTATAACATTCTTTGTCCATTATGCAGAGGTTCAAATATAGACAGGGATAAAAAAGCTTGTACAATGAGCACAGGACACCACCTTCTCCACCCTTCTCCCCCCAAAAGTCATTTTTTTTTTGTCAAGAGCACCTGCTACTTGTAGGAATATCTACCAAAGGACTGGAGCCCCAAAATGGATTCATAAGTACCAATTTAGAAAGCTGATAGCATTGTGTTTGGAGGAGGCCAGGGCAAACCGAGATGATAATTAGCATGCTGGAGCACGTTCTGACACTAAACCCGGAGTGGAGGTGGTGCAGCAAGAGCCCGGATGGATGTGGACTCAAAAAGGGAGGGGGCAGTGCTGAGGAACACTTATACCATGGTTTAAGGGAGGAGGGGTTTGCTGTCGCCTCTCGCTGTCTGGGTTGACTGGTTGTGAGACTTGGGGGAGGGGGTGCACAGTCAGTGGGTTACTAATTACATCCCACAGAGACAAATGTGATCATTGTTCATTACTTCTTGCTTGTATGCAGTGCCAATAACATAAGTGCTTTTCTCAGATTTGTGCTTTCTTGGGAGTCACTCAGGTTCTGTATTTCTACTCTATACTCAGTCAGTCTGGGAGTCAGTGTGGGTGGAGCTGAAGTGATTATTAGGCACAGTAGTATAAATGCTAAGTTATTTGTGCATGCTAACATTTTTTTTCAGGGATGGGATGATGCCCAAAAAAAAACAGAAAAATATTTAGGTTTAATAATTGTTTTAATAATAATAATAATAATAATAATAATAAATTATACTCGTATAGCGTTTTTCAAATCACTCAAAGCACTTTACAATGGACAATTGTAATGGATGGATGTTGCCATGGCAGCCATAGTGCACCAGAAAGCTTAGCACACAGCAGCTATAGGTGGGGGGGACAGAGTGATACAGCCAATTCACACACGGAGAAGCCATGACTGATAACCCCTATTGGGAAATTTAGCCAGGACAGCAGGGAGCATTCCTGCTCTACACAAAGAACATTCTGGGATCTTTAATGACCACGAGAGTCAGGACCGTGGTTTTATGTCTTATCCAAAGTACAGCAATACGTTTTACAGTACAGTGTCTCCATCGCTGTACTGGAGTGTTAGGGCCCACAGAGACAGCAGAGTGAGCACTACCCCCACTTTCCCAGCCAGCCTCCCATCCAGGCTCAGCTTTGATGGACGAGCACAATTGAAGGCTGCACTGTGAAAGCTGCTGGCAAATTACTTTTAATAGAGATAAGGTTTGTCAGTCCACATTTAGGGCACCTGATAGTTCTGCAAAGATAAACAGAAAATGTAGTCAAACATTTATAGAGTGTAGTCTGACACATTTGAAAAAATCAGTTCATTTTTTAATCATCAAGCAGTCTGTTCAGATGTCTTGGGTCCCAGGTGTTTAGGAAGAAAGAAACCAGATCTGTCTTCACTCAGTTGTGATTCTGTTTCTGTTTCTCTCTCTCTGTTACACACACACACACACACACACACACACACACAGAGAGAGAGATTAAATTATCCACCAAACAATCACTTCTGAAAATAGTAACAAGTAAGTGTGTGCTAAAACAATGGACTTGAACTCAATACATGTATTTACATTCGTTAAATACTGTATATAATGGAACAGGTATATGGGTGTTTTTATGTTTTCTAAATCTGTTTATAAGTGCAATGCAAGCTTCTCCAATTAGTGTGACAGGGATGTAACTGTAATCAGTGTTTGACTTTCAGTTCTCAGGTGTGCTGCTGTTGCTGCTTCGTGTGTGTGTGTGTGTGTGTGTGTGTAAATGCTCAGCCTCAGTCCACAGCTTCATGTTCAACTGCACTCTTAGTGTCCTGGTTTTGCACTTGCAGTTCTGGGAGGTGATCAGTGATGAACATGGCATCGACCCAGCTGGGAATTATGTGGGAGACTCGGACCTCCAGCTGGAGAGAATCAGTGTCTACTACAATGAAGCATCCTGTGAGTCCAAACCCCTGCCTGCGTAATAATGTGTCAATCAGACACCCATCAAATATCTGTTACTTCTTAATTAATTAGATCATAGTTATTTGAGCTCACATCTGTTGCTATAATCTTACTGTTATTACTTCATGTGAAAAATGAGGATTTGAACTGCAGGAACATGTCGCTAATTTAAGACTAATTGAAGATATTCTCAACGGCTGCTTTATTGGTTTACAGTATATGATCATTGCATCCTGTGGTGGGTTGGCGCCCCGCCCTGGGTGTCCCCTGCCCTGCGCCCTATGTGCTCTGGGATGGGCTCCAGGTT
>JABJVR010049294.1:0-22275 GCA_025773905.1 Chitala chitala | reverse complement strand
AGCACAGGGAGAACATGCAAACTCCACGCACACAGACCAAAGGCGGGAATTGAACCCCAGGCCTGGAGGTGCGCGGCAACAGTGCTAACCACCACGCCACCATGCCACCATTCATTTATAATCGTACCATGTTTTCAAGAATGTTGTTCTTGTTTATTTAGATTTGTGTATTACAACAGGTTAAAGACTCACTTGTCAGTTTGGCAGAGGGCATGGGCTTTGTTTTAAAACGTGCATATATAAAAGAGCTTCTTCTCTTCGGTGAGGTTTGACCTTTGTTGTTGCCCACTCCATTAAAATGCGCATTCTTCTTCAGTGCACTAAGAATTTTTCATGTGACTGAAGGCTCTCATGAAACGACTTTCTCTTTTAGTCCCGCTGACTTTACTGAGAGCTTACACTCAGTAGCGTAATACATTTATTCATTCATAATAAAAAGCTAGTTGCTGTTATTTATGTGCTTGCTTATTGTACGTCTTTTAAATGGATCTAGCAGGACTCACATTATCTTCAGCAAAGACCTGTATGGGCGATATATAATTACTGTACTAGTGTGTGTAATTTATCATCAAGGATGTGTATCAGTGAATAAACGGGTTAAAGATGTCTTAACACCATTTGAAATGTATGATGAATGTTCTTTCACTATTCAGGTTGGACATGGACGCTGTTAACCACAAACTGAACTTGTATATAGACTCATGGATGGGTCCCAGAGGTAAGTTCTTGAGGAAAGGCTGATTGACATTGGGGTTGTAAATGGGGTTTCCTTAAGTGAAGAAGCTAGTTGTCATTCTGAGAGTTTGGTACTCTGTTTTACTGTTTTGTGTGCATTTTTAATTTAGTAACTGTTTGAAAAGTTGTTTTGACAACGGGGCGAGCACAATACGTCATGGTTAATTTTATATTAATGTGAAGCATAGTCATGGATTAACAGGAAGTAGCCTCTTTCCTTTTTTTATAGAAGTATGAGTACTGCATTTTCAAAGAATATAAAGCCAAGAACAAAAATGCTGCTATTTTGGTGTATTAACCAAGATAAGTTGAAAATAACTTCCCCTGTATGAAGTAGATAAGAGTTATATGTATCCTGTCATAAATGAACACGTATGATCTTGAGCCTTTAGATTTCAGGCAGAACAAACCAACAGATGCACTAGGAAGGCATGCAGGTCCTTGCAGACCAGTGAAAGCACATGTGTGTGGGTGCGCTAGTGGACTCAGACAGGGAGAAACACTAAGGGCACATATCACAGGTCACCTAGTTACTGTGACCAATGTGATTTTTTTTTTTTTTTGTAGAATGACCTTGTTCCCACTTCTGTTGTGCTGTTAACAACCATAGCTTCCTGTTCTCTCTGTAATCACTTGTGATTTTCTCCCATTATGTATATCAGTGTAATGTTCCATTAACTCCCCTGTGGATCTATAACATTCTTGAATATTACAGATGTTGTGACTCTTGGCGTAGCATTCAGCGTATGCGTCAATAAATGTGTGAAGTGTGGTGTTAATGGGTAGGGATGTAATGATACATTGTGTGTGATACATTGTGTGTGATACATTGTGTGTGATACATTGCAATGAAAAAAAAGTGACAGTACACACCGTAAAGATGACAATGGTATTGAGCTGCATGCTTGCTGTGTGACATTTTAATATGAAGAACATTACCAGCACAACCTGCAAAGAATCCATATTTTAAGTTGTCTTATTGAATGAATGCTTTCTTTTTTTTTAGTGTCACCTTAGTAGCCATAATCCACTGACTGTTACTCAGCAGCACCTGTGAGAAAAAAAAAAAAATTTATAATGAAATTTGTATAATTTTTCCTAATGCGTGACTTACTAGGCCTGAGCACTGACAACTCACTTTTGACATATAGTAAAACTGATTAGTTCTTATAATTTATAATTGTTTTTTTTCTTTGTTCTATTATATTTTTTAGTTAAAATGTTTGTGAACATTTTGGAAATTAATTATTATGTTATATGCAATAAAAAATTGCCGTTTTTATGTAAAAATCAATTTTTTAATTTACACACACACTAGTTACAGGGCTTTTCTGGCCGGTCCATTGCCTGGTATGTTTCCGCCTGTGGCACGGTACTGGTCTGAAAACCGCAGTTTGGGAAACTATGGCTTTCTGATATCAGGAGAAAACTGAATCACGAGCCCAATATCACGAATCGAACCGTATCATGAGCCGAGTGCATTGTTATATCTCAATTAATGGACAGTGTAACGTTTAGTACATCTCTAATTGGATCTGTAACAGCTCTTGCACGTTTTTTGTTCAGATCCCCGGGTTCGAGGAAGGCTGCTTCTTGATGACTACCTTCCTACCTTCTCACTGACAATTCTGTATCTGCTCATTGTGTGGATGGGACCTAAATACATGAAGAACAGGCAGCCATTCTCCTGCAGAGGCTTGATGTTGGTCTACAACATGGGTCTTACTCTCTTGTCCTTCTACATGTTCTATGAGGTAGGCTTCAGGGCCAGCATGCTGTATCTGCTTGGGGATTATTTAGAGGACCACTGCATTGCGCACAGAGGAGGGTTTGTTGTCTGGAGATGATGTTGCAGGCAATCCAAGGTCATCAGCACAATGTGATGCTCAGTCAGGTCTGTTCAGTGATGAGAAAGGTGATACAGTTCATCACTATGCCTGACGGCTGTACTTGCGTTGTGCCTATCTGCTCCGGGTATCAAAGGTTGTAATTTGTCACATTTTTATGATGAAATTTATCCTGCTCAAGGACAAAGTTCATGACTCATTTGGTCTGAGGTGTGCTGGAAATATTTGGTTTTGCTTCCTCTTTACCTTTGAACCTCGTCTATGGAACTGGAAGTGGGATTCTGTTGCCTTTGCAAAGGGCGATCTTTGTACGTGCCTGGCCATGCTTTCACATAGGAGAAGTCGCACTTCCCAAAGCTGACTCAAGCACAGTGTGCATTGGCAAGATGATGTCTGCCAGAAACATCCTCTATACACAGACCTCAGCAAAAGAATGAAGGATTTTAGTATGTTCTGTGTTATAGTTGGGTAGTTATAAAGGGCAAATTACACACTTGGGTAACACTCAAAGAACTGACACTCATGTTTTATAAGGTGTTAATGGTGCCACAATAAACTGGTTAGCATACTGCTGTGTTCATTTTGGTTAGCTGTCTGAGAACAGCAGATGTGGTTTGTAATGTTAGTTTTTGCTTATGGTAACTTTACCTATAAATGGCTAACCAAATGTAAACGTGTGTGTGTGTGTGTGTGTGTGTGTAGGTAGGTAGATGTGTGTACAGAACAAACTCGCTTTTATTTTGAAAGGTACAGTCTAAAGTCAGTGGCTCTCAGCCAGGGACACTGCAGTGTTCACAGATAATGCTGAACACAGAGGAGACTATAGTGTCTACCAGTGATAGGGCCAGATTAAAATTTTGGGGGGCTCCTAGGTGTTATACCTCAGAGGCCCCTACCTACTGTGCTTTTAAGTATATTTGTAATTATTACAGTTATTATTAATTTTCATTACCCTAGATGTGCACCCAACTTGCTTCGATGCTACGTCTATCTTTTGTGCCCATGTGTAAACCTCAGTTTCAGAGGACTGTCTTGGGTGTGCTGTGTAAACTATAAACACCACACCAGCTGCTTCTTGTCAGTATTTTTCGGCTCTTTCTGAGACCACCAGCATGTGACAGAGAGCTTCAGACCACTCATAGATCAGACTGTTGTCAGTTCACCTGAGATGCCCTGTGAAGTCAGCTTCATATCTGGAGGTTTCTCCTCAACTCTTTTACCTTAAAAACAGGACCCAGCAGACAGATGGGTAGATGAATGTTATAGTGTGATGAACCTCTGTGATTAATTGATATGTCTGTATTGTTAAAATAGGACAGGCCCACAAACAGCCACACACACACACACACACACACACACACACATACAAACAAGCATTTTCATTCGATTTTTTTAGTGCACTGCAGGAGTGCTGTTGGCGATCCTTTCTGACTCCAATTAAATGAGCATCCCATCCCCCAGAGGTATGGGACTGACACATGTCTGAGAAAAGTGTCTTCCCAAAGCAGAATGTGGGCTTGTCTAGCTAAGAAAGGTGTCTGGAAGACCATATGTAGTGGATGATGAGGAGACATGGCTTACTTTACAGTTAACGAGTTTGCTAAAGGCACTGAAATTTTGTCAAATGTCCAATCAAATCATAGGAGCTAAAAGGGTCATAAGGTCATAAAAGGAGAAACTATTTTAGTGCATAGAAATATTTTCACTTTAATAAGGTAATATTCACAAAACATGAAGTATTACATAAAAAAGAACTTGAATGGTATATTGTATTAAATGTATTGCATTTTGGATTTTTATTTTTTTGGTGCAGGACTGCTCAGGTATAAAATTAGCTGTTGAAATTGGGTTGGATTTGGCTCATAAGGTGGAGGGTTAGTATTAATATTTAGATGCATGTGATTTGGGTCTTGTGACCTTCTGTTTTTCACATGCAAGTCACTGACACTGGATCATGCACTGTCTAGATGTTTGTTAAAGCAATGAAAAATCTCCTGTGACAGGCATCATTCATGAAATATTTATATGGCCCATTCCTTAATTCATAAAATCTAATGCAGAGAATTTTCAGATGCATCCTGCACTCTCTATTCATTAAGTCTGGTCGCAGACTATGCCAAAAGATCAAAATTATCATAGCTACCAAATCTGCTGTCATGAAAACAGATGCCAGTTGGATTGTGGTTTTAAACTTGTTATTACAGTATAGGCCAGAGATTTGAAGACCATTGTACTATTACTTTGAATTATGTTTCTAAACAGTTTCACCAGAGTCTGGCCTAAAACTCCAGCAAAACTTGAAGATCAGGCTACTCCTCAGGTCTTTGAACTGGTGTTATGGAACAGACCCTGAAGCTGCCAAGATGATGGATACCACCATTTCTAACAGTTAAAGCACTGAACTTATAATCAAAGTCTGACTCAAATTTCTGCAAGGCCTTCATTCTTGTACTTTAGAGAAAGGTACTTAACCTGAATTAATTGTGTATAAAAAATCCAAAAGCATCCATATGTGTTATATGGTTTAGATAGAAAATTATAAGTCCTGTAACTAACTAACTGAGTAAGGGTTAATATCTCCTGTATCACAAGGTTTCCAGGGTTGACATAATAACTGAACACAAATTAGGCGTGGCCCTGCTGTCCAGATCCAAACATGTTCCTCTTAGCACTCTTAAAATTCAGTGTTCAGGAGGGAATCAAACAGCTGCAGCATTCTTCCCTGACTCTTTCCTGTTTAGCAATAATCCAAAAAAATCTCTGCAGTACAAAAACTAATCTAATTAATCCTCTCCACACAGATAGCAATCTGAGGGAATTTCCAGATTGTTGACTATATAACTTTTAAGGGGCCGGATTGCTCCTGCTGGACAAATGTCTAGTGTGGTTTGACTCTTCTGGCCTGAACCTCAGTAGTTTTTTTTTTTTTTCTTCATTGCTGCAAGTGTTGACCAAAGAAGGTCAAGCAATTCAGGATCAAGAACAAAAAGTAGGTCATGCTGGGGAGAATTCAGACCTTTGTTTTCACTTGCTTTTTAAATCTTCCACTCATTTATAACAATAGGCTGCAGTGTTAATTTAAAGGACAATGACTTGCAATGAGTTGCTTATAACATGATATAACCAAACTAAATAAAGAGTTTGTTGTTAATATTTTCAGACTGAAGCGGTACATTTAGCTTCTCCGACATGCAACTGGCCCCAGGTTAAACCTTTTACAATACCAGAAAAATGAAGGTATCAAGCAACGTGAGAGCAATTTATTTTAAAAGCTGACATTGCAGCCATTTGCCACTTAAATTTGAAGAGGAAAAAATAAACAAGGCCTCTGTTGAGTCTGAGAGAACACTTTGGGATTGTGAAAACCAGCTGTACAATGAACAAAGAGCAGCCGTGACTTGAAGAACCACCACATATGTCTGTGGGCCCACGTGCTTGTGGGGAGAAGAGAAGAGACACAGCAGAGATTTTGCAGGCACTTATCATTTGCATGGCTCTTACTGTTAGTTATTAGTTATGACAGAGCTCAGGAGGTGCCTCCTCCTCTAGACCAATGTCTGTGCTTGGGGAAGACCTGCCATTGCTCTGTTAGGCTAATGTTGTCTTTAAACTTTTCTTCAGCCATAACTGCAGCTGCTCTCATTTCTGAACAGGGGTTTGCGAGATTCTGAAGCGCTCTGTGAACACAGGGCCAGCCAGCACAAGATGGCTTTCTGTGTTCTACATCTTTCCTTTTGACTGTTACTTCAGCTGAGCCATTCTATCTGTTTGTTTGTTTGTTTGTTTGTTTTTGCTGTCCTCCTGAAATGGCAGATGTGGTCTGAGCCTTTCTGGCACAGCCGCACTTGACTCCCAGCATGTAGGCGTGTCTTTGCTGGGTCTGTGCTTCAGGGGGAACGGTCATGTGACACCCATGTGACACGTGTTTCTAATCAGAACAGCAGCGTGCCAGTGTTTCCTGGGTGTGTTAATCAAAGCTTTTTTGTGTGCTTTATCCAGTTTGACTTTGACTTTGCAGTTTCATTTTAAATGCATCAGGTATTTTTTATGTAGTAATTTTCTAGCTGCGCAGTTATAAGAAAGCCATAACATGCCACCTGTCTGCAAAGGCTGTGGGATTAATGTAATCTTTTTTTTTTGCAAATTCTGTGGTGCAGTTTAAATTGTGTGTGTGTGTGTGTGTGTGTGTGTGTGTGTGTGTATTTGGTGTTGGGATAAGTGAGATATGTTGAGCAGTGGTTTTCTTGATGTTTAAATATTACAGATTCCATCTTTTGTGTTCAGATCTGAGCCTGAGGTTAACTCAGCTTGAATTGTACTTATAATGAAGGCTATGGTATTCTTGATTTACAATGTTTTATTCATGTTTTTATCATTTTTCCATCTTTTTCATACTCTGAAAGGTGACCTTGAGTGTACTGAAAGGAACTATCAAATAAAATGCATTATTTCAAAAGGTTTAATAGTAGAGTACTGTAAGAATGTATTCATATTATGCTTGTAGGTGTTCTAATCAGTTGTCTACCTCTGCAGCTGGTTACAGGTGTTGTGCAAGGCCAGTACAACTTTTTCTGCCAGGATACACACAGCGGAGGCGATGCTGATGATAAGGTAGGATGCCTTCAGATGAGTCACTTGAAAGGAGGTATTCAGAAGAGGATGACTGGACAGGTCTTTACTTGCTTACCAACACATACTATTACTGTAGCTAATACAATGGTTAGCATTTATTTCAAAGTTTGTTTTAATCAGTATCCATCCATCCATCCATCCATTCACTTAACCCCTTTGTCCAGTTCAGGGTCGTGGTGTTTTAATCATTATAACAATTATTTCTATATGCCTTTACAAACTGTTTTTTGCATATTCATGTTTGATGTATTTGAACAAAGATGTTAACTGACAGAGAACCATTGTGGCACATGAATGCCATGACAGCTTTTCTATGCAGCAGTGTTGGGGTACAGAACAGCAGACCCCGAACAAAGTCGCTGTGCTTGCTTAAACTGCAGTTCTGGGGAAGACTGTTTACAGCGTGCTGTGTCATCATGGATGACTCTTTTCCTGTCTCTGGGGAGTGCCGGACACTGAAGAATGTGCTCCGTCGCTCTGGCGTGATTAAAATCGTTAGAGAACGTTCTGCAGGTGTTCCACTGTCCTTGTGTGCTCACAGCACTTTTCAAGGACTCTGAATGCTGCCTTGTATTTTTTTTCTTGTGTTCCAGATACAACCTAAAAAGTGAATCAGTGTATAGTGATTTCAATTTCAAACACAGTAGTATCTTCTTCTTATCGTTTCAGATCATCGATGTCCTGTGGTGGTACTATTTCTCCAAACTCATTGAATTTATGGACACGTTCTTCTTCATCCTGCGAAAGAACAACCACCAGATCACGTTCCTGCATGTCTACCACCATGCCACCATGCTCAACATCTGGTGGTTTGTCATGAACTGGGTGCCGTGTGGACACTGTGAGCAATCCCCTCCTAATGTTTGGTGAAAATCAGGCCATAGGGTTCAAGAAAAAAGGCAAAATATATAATGGCCATGCTAGACTTTTGCTGTTTTTCAGTATTATGTCTATGCTACAGAAGGTTCCAGACTGCAAATTTCCAGAAAGTGAGACAGTTGGTGAATAGTGGAATATTGCTATAACTGCATTGGCTTATATGAGGTTTTACCGCAAATGTGTGCTTTATATGTGGAATAACAACTTTACAGTCTGCGGAGAAATTACATGACAGCACCACATTTCCCAGAGGCTGTTTTTACAAACAGAATTCGACATAGCCATAAAATATGGGGACAAACAGGGTGATACACATTTCCGAGGGTGTGTGTGTGTGTGCTGCTCAACTTTCAGGTGATAAATAAAATAAGAACTTTTAACAGTTCTCAATAAGCTTGACTTGCATGTTACGAGCTGCAGGTGTGATTATTGCGTGATTTTGCACTGCACGTGGGTTTCCACCAACACACGTTGTGTTATGGCTGAAAGAAGAGTTTCCACAATCTGTTATCTTGTTTTATTTATTTATTTAAATATTTATTAAAATCAAAGTACTTAGTTTTACTGCGTTTAAAATTCACTATATCAGTGAAAGACACACATACTTCTACATGCTGGAATTGTCCACATCTCAGTACCAAATAGGATTAGAAGTACATATGGGGTTAAATTCACTTAACAAAGGTCAATGAGTAACAGTGAAAATTCCATCCTGTAATAACCAAGGTTACAGGTGAATGTCCAGTAACTCTTGTAGCTATGGGTTCATTTCTGCAAGTTCTGGTTTGTTATTCAGAACAGAAGAGTGTGCCTGATGAGGTGTGCTCATTGCTTTTTTTCTGTCTTACAGCTTATTTTGGAGCCTGCTTGAACAGCTTCATCCATGTGCTGATGTACTCATATTATGGTCTGTCAGCCATTCCGGCCATGCGACCCTACCTGTGGTGGAAGAAGTACATCACCCAAGGACAGCTGGTGAGTTAAGGGGCAGGGGTTCACTCCCTATTAGCTGTTTAAACAAAGTACTGGCTTTTGGGGACAAGTTAAGATGGATCGAGGAGATGGATGTGTTTTTTGAGGAACGTGTCTGCATTTTCTGCTGTCCACAACATTGAGTGCAGGTGATTAAACTGGAGCTGAAGTGGGCTTCCAGTTTCCTTGGTTGGTGGCACAGAGAAAGGCCACCTTCAGTGAGAGCATCACCTTGAGGCCTTTTGTTTAATGTCAAACATAATGAGAAACGGCAGCGACTTCCTCAAGGTTGCCTGAGGATTGTGAACGCGCCTTGATGGGTGGGGGCTTGGTGCAGCACACTGAATTAGTTATCACTGTACTGGGTTGTCTCAAGCCGCTGTACATGTAGCCAGATTTCCCTTAGCCTGTTTCCTCTAGGGGCACGTCGTCATTCTGTCATACTCACTCAGCTTGAGCCATTACTCAGACTTCATTGTAATTTCCTCCTAACACTTTACAAGAATTTGTCTGGCTGCTAATGTTGATGTATATGAAGCATAGGTTAATGTAGTTATATATTGTGTATATGTTATATATATATATAATTTTGGTAGCATCACTCCATGACAGGTGTTGTTAAAAAATGTGTGATACTGAATGTAACCCCGTTGACTAACGAACTGATTTTCAGTTCTCTTATAAGCGAAGATGCAGGTTGTTCTGACAGTGATTCAGACACGGCCTGTCTTTTCACCGACCACAGATCCAGTTCGTTCTGACGGTGATTCAGACATCGTGTGCGGTGGTCTGGCCGTGTGGATTCCCCGGAGGATGGCTTTATTTCCAGATATGTTACATGGTCACTTTGATCATCCTTTTCTTGAACTTTTATCTAAAGGTAAAAAAAAAAAAAAATCTGCTATTGTGTGCACATGTTTCAACTCTATGGGTCGTTTACCTTAATGTACAAATATTTTACCTAACCATTTTGTTTGTTCTGCGATATAGTTGTTGCAGAAAATTCCTCACACATTGCTACTTTAAGAAATTGAGTGCTTTGAGCCGAACAGCCCAAAGGGAAGTCTAGAGTTTGGGGCACAAGTAACTGCATTCTTAAAAGCAGATAATTTTATTCCATTTATCCTCACAGCTTCATCACATTATACAGTTTAGAAAATGTAACTAAGTCCAAGTCTGTTTAATCTGACCCATATCAAATAGTAAGTCACAGTCTGAAGTGTATTTCTTTACCTTTTTCAGACCTATAAAAAGCACAGTGCTTCACAGAGAAAGGAGCAGCTAAACGGCCAGACGGTGTCCATGAACGGCCATTCAAACGGAGTGTTATCCTCAGACAGTGTGAAATGCAGAAAACTGAGGGCAGACTAGGACCTCCTGCCCTGTTTGTCATTTATCTCTGGTTTCCCATATTAGCGCATACTGGCATATTTGACTAGAAATTCGTGTCAAATGTCTTACAAATGAGCAAACTAGCAAGAGCAGCATTCTATATCCAGTTTAGTCAAAAAGCAAAAGTCATTTTAATCTTAGAGATTCCTATAGATGTTTTACACATAACAACCTGTTTATTATTCATATTGAATTTAAGCTCATTATGGTTAATATCAAACAAAGTGTTAACAATAAGCAAGTCTTTACAGAATATCTACAGTAGACCAGACTGTATTTAAATAAATGTTCATTGTGGTTACACTTTGCATCAAACCAGCCAGGCTTGCATTCAAAACGCGCACACACACACACACACACACACACACACACAGACAGAGAAAATAAAAGATTATAAATATTACACCAGCGTACCTTGACCTACTTAGAATGTTTTCAAAAAGTAAAAATTGTATGGCTGATTTAGTTACTGAATTGAATGCTTTAGCATTTCCTGAAAACTTGTGTTTTCTGCTAAGGATAATAATACATTTTGTGAAACACTGTGGACCATGCCTTCATTAAAATTATATGTAATATTTTGTAAATCTAACAGGTTATAGTTGCACACGTGTGTCTTCATTTTCTGTTTGCACTGTTATATAATTTACCAACCAATCATTAACCAGATCATGACAAAATTTACCTCCTACTTTATAATACTGTACAGGGTTCCAAAAACCTGATTTTATCAATAACTGTTTTAATTTATTGTGTTTCCAAACCTAAATATGCATTTATTTTTCACAAATGTTTACATAAGATGGAATGTAATGTTATGTTGGGTTTGGAGTGTTTCATAGTTTTTTTTTTAAGTTTCCAGTTTTTCTTATAAATGTAACCAGTCTTTTTTGTGTACCTTCAATTTAGAAAAGTGCTGAAAATATTTTGCCTTAGTAAGTACTTAATCAGTGAGAACTGTGACACAACCTTAGACTGTCTGAGTCAGCATGGCTGTTCCTAACTTCATTCCTGAGATAGGTCTGCCCAGGTGCCAGATTTTTGGTCTTTGACACATTTCCTGTGTATATTAATAATCTGAGCAATCCCATATACTGAAATACAAATATTCCTGAGACATATATATGTAATGTATGTATGTGTTCTCGCAGGGGCATCACTATCATCACACTATTGTTCCCTAACTTCTCTTCTTCTGGTTGTTTTTTTTTGTCATACTTTAAAGCTTGCTCATACATTTAAACAGTGACATGACACAGTTGCTTGGGTAACATTAACTTTAAATACTTATTTTGTAACACATTTTTGACACATTGCTCAGTTGACTGCCAGCACGTACATATTCTTAGTACAGATGTATATTTAGGAATAATGTCCTGAATTTAACTGGTTTCGTGAATGGCAATTCAATAAGGTACTTAACCCCTCGTGACCTTTTACTAATGTGTACACCATAGTTAACATGTTTTTTCTGCCATTTGAGCTTTTTTTTACCATTATGGAACGTGTGGTGGATAACCTTTTAAGTTGTAGCACAGTAAAAGGGCTAGAAATGTTCTAACAACCAAAGCTGTATGACCTGACGCAGTATGAAAGAGCACCCTGGTACGTGTCCATCACTTACATTGTACTGACATGATGGGTTAAACTTTTTCCCAGGTTATCTGTAAAACAAATCCAGTCTTAAATGTAATGTTCACGTAAACCTTATATGCAAGATGTAAAGGTGTTTGTTACAAACTGACTTGTAATGGCGTATATAACAAATACGATTAACTTCCAGTGAAATGCATTGCTGTAAGGTTCGTAAATTAGTTAAATTAAAATGTTTTCTGTGAAGGGCATCATTTTCTGCTGTATTTTTAACAAAGATGTTATTGCAAAGCAGATGTTCTACTAACAATTTCAATATTTGGTCAGCATATCGCATCCATGTCACTGTAGCCGCTTCTGTGCGTGTACAACACAGCTCTAACTTCAGATATATTCTATAAAAACAGAACCTTTAACATGAGATTTCAAGGGGTGGTCCTAGTCTTTCCATAAAAACAAATCCTTCTGAAATCAGATAAGAGGTAAATTTGTGTAATTCTTTTCCTTAACCTAGATTTTAAATTAAAAAATAAACTCACAGACGTGCTTCTATACTTATACAAATATTTAAAGTGCTGCATAAGCATTTTTGGATAATTTTGAAAATAACTTGAGTTAACATTAATATACAATTGTAGCTGCAAATGTTGAGTCAAACAGAAAAATGTGGAAAACAGGCTATATAAGATCACGATGCTCTTTATCACAACTCAATGTCACATCAACAGTTTCTGGATAATTTTTCTGTTAATGTCAATGTCAATATATTTATATAGCACATTTAAGCACAACCAAGTTGACCAAAGTGCTTCTGTAGCCATAACATCTTGTTTTTTTCCAGACACTAATAGAAATTTATGCCAGAAAAGTACTCACTCTATTCAGCATCTGCCTTGGTTATGTCTAGCAAGAATTAGGTGTAAAATGTAAAACGCAAAACGTGTGAGATAGATGTGACAAATATCCAACCCTGAAGCTGGCAGGACTGTTTCAGGTAGCAGCCTGCTTGTCTTTACAAACAACTGGATGTAGGAAGAGTTTAAAGCCAAATTACACAAGTCCCATGCCAACAGATGTAGGAAATGAACTCATTTACACTAAACTACATCTGGCTTCATTTTAAACAACTTTGTGGTCTGGACTAAGTGACTTGGTCACATTCTAGATGAAACTCCTGTCTTACAGTTCGAGCCATTGGCTCAACTGCTTCATCCCGATGAAACAAAAATTTCGGTAATCGTTGTGGGAACTCAAAAAGGATCACCCCCACCCCGCCAAAAAAGACCCTTCTTAAAGCATAGTATTCTGGGATCAACTTTTAAACATGTCTCAACTTTGTATTTTATATCCATTCTGAAAAACAGAAAACCAAACATATAGCAAAGTATGCAAAACTCCTCCTACACAAGATACAGTACTTATTTACAAAGTAATTCTCTATCCCCCCCCCCCTTTTGTGACTTGTTGGTATAGCAACAATACAGATGTCAAACATAGCAGTGAGGCTCTTTGAGGGAGGGGGGATGGGGACTTGCAATAAAATCCTAATGATGGGACATGTGTGGCAGTTTGGACAGAATCACAAGAAACAAACATTATCATCATAGTGTTTATTCCAGTTCTCATCAGGTCTAATTATTTTAGGGTAGACAAGGAGGGGGAAAAATTTGCTTACTAAGTTTGGACAATCCACATACTTCCCATATCAAGTTTTAAGTGAAAACATTAAAAGCTCTTTGTTTTATAAATTACATTTGGCCAGACATATTGACATGTTGCTTGGGATGGGGGTGGAGGGAGTACAGAATTTTAGAAATGGAATCTTCATACTGGCACATTTGTGACACTATCTCCAGAAGTTTAAAAATAAAGGAGAAAGCAAAGAAATTCACTCAGTTACCAAGACATTCATCAAAATTATACTCCATTAAAAAATGAGGGCGAGCCATGTGGACCTGCGTGTGTGTGCCTGCCAGTGTGTGCGTGCGTGCGTGCATGCGTCCCGTCCTTGCAAGCGCATGCTTTGTGAATCAGGCATATCCCTGGACAGACTACAAGGGCTTCTCTGAGAAGGCGGTGTAACTCTTCACACGTGCAAAGAACAGAGGAGTGTACATCTTGTCAATGTCGAAACCAGTGACTGCAGTCTCTCCCGTCGCTCTGAAACAAGAAACATTAACAGTTTCATAAAACACTGTTTTCACTGCAACACCCATAAAACATCCATGTGATGACTTAACGTTAAGCAGAAAAAAAAAAAAAAAAACACAGAGAATCACAACGGTAAGAATATAACCATGCAATGTGCTTTTCATGTAACAGTTTAACAAACAAGTGCTGCCAGTTTGATAGCTCTGTAATGGGGATAACTAACAGCTTGAATTTTTGCATCAAGAAGTTCAGAAAGAAAAGCCTGTGACAATGTTCCAATAAGGCAGCCTAACTGCAGTGTACACTGGCCTGGAAATAACAAAACCACCGTAGGCATGTATAAAAATGGGCCCCAGTAGAAGACCTTAGCCATGAGCTCACCTGCAGGTGATGTGGCAAGAATGATGGATCCACAGCAATTTGTTGAAGCGCTGGCTCCTCCCAGAGGCCAGCTGCAGGCCCACATGGAAGCTTCGCTCTGTCTCAGCTGCCGGAATCTGCCGGCAGAACCGGTTTTTCTGGTACTCTGGCGCCCTCTGTAGGAACAAATGGGGTTAGTAGCTTCAGACTAAAGTTAGTTCCATCACCTCTATACCATTTACACAGCCCAATCAATTAATTTAAATCAACACAACAGAAGGTCCTTTGTGAAATTAAGTCCCTGATCCTACTCAAAACAGATCAGTCTCAACTTCAAGAGATACTGGAAGCCAAATTCCACCAGGTTACAGATCCGAGCTCTTGTTTATTTGACCTAGCGATAATGGCTGACCGAACAAAAAGCGGGCCAGTTTAGCCCAAGGGTTACAGCGATGCAGCTCGGTAAAGCAGCTTGGCAATTCAGCCAGACACGGTCATTAGACACGGTCCTTAGACACGGCCCTACCTGACCCTTCAGTCAAGCACCTGTAAAAAGTTGTAAACCACACAGACACGGACTCCAACTCACCTCCTCTCTCCTCTTGGAGACGACAACATAAACTTTGGTTTGATTGTCTGTGTCCTGGGACAGACGGTAGTGACCAAAGAGAACAGAATCCATTCTGTGTAGGGGAGAGAGGGGAAATAAACCCCCACATGACCAAACAGCATTTAAAAAAGGCAATGGCACCTCAAATTGGTCTAATAATTCACTTCCTTATGAAAAACCACTAGCAGGCCAAGAACAACTTCATAAAGCAGCCTTACAACTCAGTGTTTATGCCCTGGATAAAATAAGTAGTAGAGAACCTGCAGTTCCGGGTTCGCAAACGAGGCACTGTGGTGGAGGGGTCCTCAGGTGTGGTCAGCATCATCACCTGTCCGTCAGGAAAGAAGCGCAGGTACCTGCATGCCCGGGAGGCAGGAGCATGAGCAGTGATGAGCACAGCAGGAAGGAGAGGCCGAGACCTTGGTCACACACATACCTGTAGTACTCCACATGGTGCCAAGCACGATAAAACCCATCTAGGGACTCCTCTCCCTGGCGGATGTATGAAGTTTTACTGATATACACACCTATCGGGATCAGGCAAAGTGACATTTTAGGTCAAAATAGCAATAGGCAACAGTGGACAATAAAATATGGAATGGTGAGCAAGAATGTCAAAGTACAGTTTTATTTAACAAAAACAAAACTCTTCACTGACTGTGGAGACTCTACAATATTTCTGCAGCATTTACAGCTTAACGTGTAAAAAGCACACACGACTGTGATGGCCAATTGCGGGTAAATTTCTGCTCACCATCAAAACGGACTCGAGGCCTTTCTAGAAACATCTCTCTCCAGGAGCCGAATGGGACCATTTTAGTGCAACCGCGTCCCCAGACTTTCAGGCAGGACAAGCGCCAGATTTCTGGGTCCCTGGTGAGACAGTGTGTAGAAGATCGATAATGAGGGTCAACAGACCGCATGCAGACACAATAAACACAACTAGCATAAATGCCACATACCCACCTGCATACCTTTTTGCCCTTTTGGGCAGCACCTGGACCTGGCAGACTAAAAGTGAGAGCCTCTCAGTCGCCCACATGCCATCTGACACCCATTTTTCAAACTGCCAGTCATTACACTACCTGGAGTGCCACGAGTCTCCACAAGCTGTCTGTCCCACCTCAAAAACACAGCCATAAGCAGCTACAGGCCCGTAACAGCCTCTTCTGGACGACAAAGCAAGTTCACAGAGCTGTTGGCCATGACACACTGAGGATAAAACATTCTGCCCACTGATGAGCTAATCATTAAACTGGTAGTTTGATGACCCACTGTGTTGTTGCCTTAACAGACTTGACTTTGGCATCTACATTTCTGAGAAACGGTTTGGGACTCTGCAAACAGGCAGAAAACACGTAGGAATAACCCCTGAGGAAAGCTAGATAAGCGAGTGCAGTCAACAAAATTCACTAGCTACTGCAACTGCTCATAGTACAGCCTCTCCCCACAGTGTGAGAGAAACCTAGGAGGGTGGGATTATGTGCTGCCAGTCACAGACAAGTTCAACCCCTTGTGTACTCACAGACCAATAAAATGTGGAATAAAGTGATTGACAACAACAACAGCCACTGACCAGACGCTTCCTCTTTGCAAGCCCAAGGCATGCACAGAATCTCCTCTCACCTGGCGCAGATGTAGAAGCCCCGACAGACAAGAGAAAGTTGCTCCAGGGCACGAAGGTCCAGTTCGCTGGACACCACCCAGCGGAAGATGTACATCATCACCTCCAAGGGCAGGGCTGAATGTAACACATCACAACTGATCAGCACCTGTACCTGTCACCAGTCTGACAGCTTGGACTGAGACCATTTTGTGGGAGGAATCACAAAACGTTCACATGGACCAGAAACATTTAACCATTTGTTTTTGCTCATTTTGAGAACAGCTAACAAAAATACTTTAATGATTAAAATTACAAAACCTAGCATTAAAAAATTACTATAATAAAACTTAGTATTCAAGTAACTCAACAAATTTGAGAAGTGATTAACGTCTACAATATATGTGGGAAAACTTTCTGTTTCTAGTTTGCTGCCTTGTACAGAAAACACACGACTAAAAACAAGGAACAGCAGAAGCTATTTTATGTTGAGGAGGCAAATAATTTGGAGCAGGGGCATCCTGCACCCACTGCAGCCCTCCACGACTGTACTTTGACACCCCTGATCTAGAGCATAACCGAAGAAAGATTTAGACAAAACAACTACATGGGTTCCAATTTAATTATGAACAACACCCAAAACATTTTCATTCTCATTAAGTTTTGATGGGGTGGGTGCAGTCCCCTCTACCCCTGCCACTAAAACACACTGAGGTCATTGTGGACTAGGACATCAGCCAAACACACTTAAAATAAGTAGACAGGAATTCTCAAGTGACCAGCACATGGGGTTCAGTAAGTAATATCCCCGACACCATTTTATCAAGGAGATGAGGCAAAGACAAGGAGGACAAGATCACCATAAAGTGTGCACCACAGTGTCACTGTGAACACTGGGCACTCAGCTTAATCACCAGTTCAACCATTCAATGAGGATCCTTTAAACTGAGTAGGTAACAGCAGCTCTACCTGAAATGTGCATCTGAGTCGTTTCGACTTCAGGCTCACAGATCTTTGCAGATGTGTCCAGCACGCTGAGCTGCTGTTGGAAGTTAGTAAGCAGGTCTGCCATTTCACTGACGCCTTCACTCTCCACCATACTATAAGAATTAAAAAGACAGGATGCATGCGTTGTTTTCTATTACAATACAAGCCCTTTATTACTTCCCAACACCTGGGCTGATGTGCGTGCTCTCCATTACGATGGTATTATGCTGTCATTTAAGCACAGTACACAAATACTTTGTTGGGGGTAAATCTACCATCAAAACTGTACAGATGCATTGGGTGCGGTAACCCAGGTAACCTGGACACTTACTAAGTTGCACCAACTGCATCCGGATCAGGGGTGCGGCAGTAGTTGATTTTAAACTCAATGTCCGGCACAAGCTGCATCGCCCTGCGATAGTACTTAATGGCTGTAAAAAGAGACAAAACTAAATTTAGATCTTTGCTTAGTAAAAATCTCAACTGTGCTGGTAATATATGCAATGCAAGCATATTTATATTTGCTATGGGCTGTTTTTATAGGTTCATAAATGTAGGCTCTCTCTACTAAGCAATGTGAAAGATGATTGGTTCATTGTAACAAGTATTCAGTATTTAATACTAGGGCTGGGTAAAAAAAAAAAAAAAAAAAAAAAGAAAAAAAAAATCGATTTTTCGATTCAAGTCGATCTTCATTATCAGAATCCGATATTGATTCATAAAATCCATTCATCGATTTACTTTAATGCAATTTCTCCAGTGGAAATCTCGTTGCGCGGTCTCGCGAGACCACTGATGAGACAGGCGCTCGTAAGAAAAGAAAAGAGAAAAAAAAAAATCAAAGGCTGGAGACAGCATTTTCAGTTAAGTTCCCATCAAGATCTCCTCGTGCCCAGAAAATAACGGAGGCTGTCGTGACATTCATTTGCAAGGATATACGTCCATACAGTGTGGTTGAAAATGATGGCTTCCAACAACTTGTTAATATATTGGAACCGCGTTACATGTTTGCGTGTAGGTAAGATGTGAGTGAAGTTGCTATACATATATGCATGAGTGAAACATAGTGTTGCAACTTTGCTTAAGTTAGCAGAGAGAGTTGCCTTTACTTGTGACAGCTGGACAAAGTACTCTCTCTACCTCTTTCGGGCTGCTATTCTAATTTAGTTCTACCTATCAGGTGAAATTCATTGCAGTACTTGACTTATTACCCTGTTTTGATGTTCAATAAAATGGGCATTAATGTAACTGTTTTGGAGTTCTTCGTTCAGTTTAAAACACTAGCCGTATAAAACTATTTCATAACCAAGCATACTGGATTTTGAATAGAAATATTGAATGAATCGATACTGAATCGAATCGTAAATCATGACCTCATGAATCGGAATCGATTCAGGAAATTGGCTGTGATACCCAGCCCTATTTATTACTGTATATAAATTTAAGGACAATTAAATGGCAATGATTTAAAAAGCCGATGTCTGCTTGAAATCAACAAGAAAATGCTGCTTTTCCCCTCTATGCACAGTGTCTTTAATTTGGAAAGAGGCCAGAATGTGTCAACACTACAGGCTTATCATGGCAACGAGGAACTAAGTTACTTACATTCTCACAATAAGGTAACAAATGCTTTTGGATATTGTCAAAATTATACATACTTAAATAGCTGGAGTAAGACATGTCCATTACACATTCATTGTACATTATTTGCCAGCTCAAAATACACAGTACTACTGCATGTTACAAGGTACACCCTAACATTCATAACTGTCCATTCTATGGCTCAGCCTATGCATGAGTTCCATCTACAATAACTCACACGTGCTCACCTTCATAAACAGCTCCATTTCGTTCTTCCTCCACTGCTTTAAGAAATAGTTCTCTGGCCTAGAGCAAGCATCAACAGAAACCACACATTTACCAAACACATAAATGACCAGTAATTAAATGCATTTTGATATATTCAGTTTAACAAATTTACCATAGGCTACTCCATGCTGCTGAAAATATTTCAGAACTTGTTCTCCACAACACAGGGAAACACGTGCAAATTGACTGATATAAAGCTAATTGCAACTGTACTTCTCTAAAGCTTGCCATAGAAATGACAAATTCAGAAGCACTAAAAAAAAAAAGAAGCTCAGATTAATATGCAGGTTACAGGTCACAAAAAGATATAGACCTTGTCTTCCCGAAACCGCTCTTGCCTCCTTTTCAGGTCGCCATACTGGAGGAATCCTTTGTAGGCTCCGATGGACCCGGAAGCAGGCTTCAGTTCAGACATCCACCGAGCTCGAAACATGCTGAGCTCCAGCTATTCGGTCAGAAACCCAAAGAGAGGAGCCGCACGCTCTAGTGTAAACACGTGTGTAACGCGCCTCGGGCGAAAACAGGCGCACGTATTAACGCCACTGAAAACATTTATATGTGACATACATGTGCCAAACAGGAGTTATCATACAAATAAATAATTTGGCTTTACTTGAAGGTCAGAATCCGCTCCATTTTCGCTGTCTTCTCCTTCGTCGTCGTCGAGCAGTAAACCAGCTGAACTGTTCTCACCTTCCGCCTGTGAAGACGCACAGAAAAGAAATTAACGCATCGCCATTTGTGAAGTGACATGCAAGACATTAAACCAGTACTGTATTAATAAACACGCCAGTCTTAACTTGATATCTTATTTCAACTGCCACAGAATTGGACAACTACCGATAACTTTAAAACTCGTCTACCACCACGCCTACTGTTCTAAAATTACCTTCTAGTTATTATAATTTCAACTACACCGTTTTATATCACTAATACATTCATTTCGGCAGAACAGTAAGACATGTAGAGATACTGTCGACATTGAAATATTATACTGGGTCCACCAATAATGCCAACAAGAGACTTACGGCTATATGATCAGCAACTTTGGTATTAGATATGTTTTGCACAGCTAACTACAAACATCAACTAAAGCCATCTATACTCATAAAAATACCATAATCATGAAAGCGTAACGGAATTAACTTTTATGAACCTTCCAAATTATATGCTGTTGTCATGGCAGCTACATAGTTAATATTTCCTAAGGAGCCAAGGTAAGTACTGTTTACAAGCAAAACTAGGTAACTAGACACCTACTTATGCAGTCATACGTAGACAAAAATTTTACAGATATGTAACTACCATTATAGAGTACGTGAGACGCTTTTTATCCCGTCACAGAAGTGCTCAGTTTAGTTGAGTTCTCGGTCGGAAAATCGGACGACACAGCGGGCAAAATTACGAGCTCTCCACACAGCAGCCATGTCGGACGATGTGCCTTCAGAGCCACAGAGAGCCGAGCCTTAGAAGGAGAAGCCTTCAGCGGTACCGGAAGTGCTCACAGCGAACCCGGAAGTGAGGACTACCAGCGGCGTCATTGGCTGTTCCTCGACAGCCTGAGAGAGAGGTTGGGGAAAAAACACGGAAACAAGCGCAGTGTTTTTAAATGGAACAGAGTAGGCATACGGTTTATAATCCATTGTATGACATGGATTTGTTTTTATTTTCCCCCTTTTTTGCGACAATGGATATATGCTATGGCATTACAATAAAATGGGAAAGCGCAACCCAGTTCCACGTAGACCGAAGGAAAGCACATTATTACAGATATGATGTTTGATCTTAAATTTTCTGTCCAGGACTGGCAAACACATGAAATTTGTCCATTCCCGGTATGGTTATAACAGCACTGTGCAGGTGACAGATATTCTGGGAACGTTCTGCTTCATGTGATTTATTGTTTGCCACTTTTAGACAGTTTTTGCAATACGGTGCTTTATTTATTCCACAGATTTATGGTAAATTAGATGCTCTTTCATTTATCAAGTTTATACTTTAATACATATTTATTTTATAACTGTGTACTTTGTACTGTTAATAGTAAAATGGGAGTTATTTCGACTGAGAAATTCAACGCAGTATGCTAGTTCTAGGACGTAGCTTTTTTGTGCATCGTTAAACGTTAACATTAAATTAACATTACACACACACACACACATACACACACACACACACTTATTATCGTGTAGTAATAAATGTACATTATGTGGAAAAGAACATACTCTGCAAAATCCAAAGTTTGGAAGTATAATTGCCAGTGGTCCTGGCCAAGGCAGTGTTTGTTTGTTTATTTATTTATTTACCCAGGCAGTGTTTTATGCACACTGTCATGTGGGTCCCTTGCAGGCCATTCTTTGTCTCACACTTCGCTTCATAAATGTTTCACAAAGAGTCTTACCAGGAGCACAAGAATCCAGACAGCACAGTTTATGCTTAATAAGGAGTGTTAAAATTAGATTAGATTAGATTATATCGAACTTTATTCATCCCACAGTGGGGAAATTCTCTTGTTACAGCAGCTCACAGGGAAGTGGGATTAAGATGCAAGAAAACAAGGTGCAAGAAATTGAGGTAGTTTAAGTTACATAAAAATAAAATTAGAGAACAAAATTAAAGATAAAATTAATAGGAATAGATAAAGT
>JABJVR010049293.1:0-13714 GCA_025773905.1 Chitala chitala | reverse complement strand
CGTAATGT
Source organism: Chitala chitala (assembly GCA_025773905.1). Taxonomy (NCBI): domain Eukaryota; kingdom Metazoa; phylum Chordata; class Actinopteri; order Osteoglossiformes; family Notopteridae; genus Chitala; species Chitala chitala. The sequence goes on along the minus strand of JABJVR010049293.1, from coordinate 13,706 downwards.
TGTTCGGGCCTGCGCGTTTTACCCGTGTGGGCCTTTTCCTGGTTTCCATATAAACCGCTGGTTTCGGCCCCCCCCCCCCTCTTCCCCACATACCGGCCTATCCACAAATATGCCTGTCATCAGAATTGCTTTGCTGGGGTGTGCCCACCGGCCTGCTGTTGGCTTTTTGCTGTTGTTTTCTCTGAGCATACATGATTTTTCCACAGTTTTTGTTTAGTTGTTTTCTGTTCATCAGTATTGAAATGTGTAGGTGTTATGGGTACCAGTTGTTAAAAGGAGACCTTCTGTTTCCTACAGTGACATCTGGAAATGTAGTTTATGCTGTGAAAAACGCTGAAAAATGTTCCCGAATGAAAGCGTGTAAACAGTGCATTTTCAAAGTATAATTTGTAAATAGAGTAAATGTGTAAATAAAGGCCATATGATTAAGTGATTTGTGTACCATCGTTGTCCAAGGCTTTTGAAAACGTTGCACAAGAAGCCACAGCACCAAGCTTCACAGCTGTTTCAAATTACACCTTTGAAAATATCTCAGGTGAGTGCTCATCTGAGAGTACTTTTGTTGCAAAGTAAGTCTTCTTGCAGTATCTTTGCACTGTATTTTCATGTCTCAACAGGGACAGCCAAACTGCTGCAATGGACATGTTTTGCAAACAGAATGTGCCAGTAGCAGATAAAATCTGATTGTTGAGGTATGTGGAGTTGTTTTTAAATGACAATGAAGCAATAATTCAGCATTAATTCTGTATTATTGTAATTCCAGCAGACCGGCTGCATGCTGCTGTACATTGCAGTTTTGGTGCTGTGTTCCCACTTGTGAACTGCGGTCTTCTGCATGTCCAGTGAGACATTCCAGCATGGTGTAATGTTGCATGTCTCCACTTACAAAGTCCCATTTCAGCTTTCTGTGCAGTTTTACTAGACGTGTCCTGAAACCGCCTAATTTTCTCAAAACTGTAAACACAAACCCAAACGGAGTTCACCATCTTCACAGACGTGGGAAGTGTCATTACAATGTTCCACTGTGATCAAAATCTCACACACTTTCTCCAAAATGACACTTTTCAACAAAATCACACAATTCACCAAATGGATGAGCACATAATATCGCAATCAGTTAGACACTACTGACAACATTTATAGACTATACATGTGTCAGAAGTTTCTATTGTATTTAGGCCTGTTAAAATATGACAGATGCATAGACATTGCAGTTTTCTCATGAACATTTGGACTTCTCCAGTAAGGACCATGTGTACCGCTTTGCACTTGCTGTGTATTAGAAATACTGATCCCACAGGACAGACGTTCTGTGCACCTTTCCATGATGCATTTACTTTCTTTACCAGTATAGTGGTACTGTAAGAGAAATGTACATAAGAGAAATGTTTACCCAGGATCCTTTTCCCATCTCTTCATAGTGTATGTCCAGAAAACATCATGGTATGTGTTTTCCCTGGCCAAACAGAAAGGGAAATGTTCTTTAGCTATTCAGGATAGCTTCGTGGGCAGCGTTGTTGTCTTAAACCTCAGAGGTCATTGGTTCGATTTGGGACAGCGTGTACCGAGTTTGTTCTACTTCTACATGTGTTTTTTTCTGGCCTCTCTGCTTTCTTGCCATAGTCCAAAGACATGGATTGGGAAATGTAAGACTGCCCGCAGTGTGTCTGCGATGCTCTGGCACAAATCCCAAATCCAGCCTTATTGGAATATTGCCACATGCCATTTCCTCCTCCACGTCGTCTCAGCTGCTTCTCAGATACTTGCGGTGTAACAGTGGCCACCGTCTTATTTGATTGTGCAGGAATGTTAACGAGCAGTCCCTTTATTGGAACTGACCTTCAGATTACAGATTCAGTGATTATGTCCCCTGTTGCCTAAATTGTGATGATTTAGTGTGTTTAATTGTTCTAATCAATTTTGTTGGAATTGTTTTTCAAATGCAACAAGTGAGCTCTCAAGATAAACACCATCCAGGCTGGTGCGTCACACTTTCTACAGCTCATTCCATAATGTGTATTTTGAGGAGAAGACGAATTTGTGGCCCGTTTCTGTAAGCAGACAAACAGGTGTGTTGATGCAGCAACAAACTGGAACAGATTGGAAGACAGCTTCCATACGACGGCAGTGTAAACCAGCTCTTAGGAGGGCTTTGTTCTTCCTGAAAGTAGTTTTACTGCTGTCATGCCTTACAAGGTTTGTGCAGAGTTGTACTATGTTTTCACAGAAGGTTCAGGAGACGGCGCTCTTCCTTTCAGAAGCGTAACCACAAACTGCAGGCAAGCCGCAGGAAATCCTGCTTTGTGTGAGACATGATCTGAATCCAGCCAGAAGGATAATCTTAGACAGCGTTATACCCTGCAAGCAGACTCACCCCTCAGCCCTGAGGATGGTGTGTTCGTGTTTATACGGGTTTTATTTATTATTATATGGAAAAAGATTTTACCAGTTGAAATATATATAAATATCCTGTTCATACTTTACATATCCATGTGATGTAAAGAATATTGTCTGCTGTTGTGGAACAGATATAAAGGGTTTTAAGTACATTATATTTCTAAGAAGAGGTTTTGTGACTCTTCTGTGTAATATTACTTTAGTAATGAACCCTGCTTTATGAGTTTCTGATGTATGAGTATCTGTTGACTGTACTTTTTACACTGATATCTTCTGAAACTAATATACTGTACTCCTCCACACCACACGTACCATCACTGGATTAAAAAAAAAGTTGTTTCAATCTGAAATTCAGCTGTGTTCAGTGTTTTTAGTAGCCAAAGCTTCTCGGTATTTTGACCTGTGCTCAGGTCGACTGTAGACCTTCTGTTTATGTGTCCGCGCCTTTTCTTGGTGCTCTTAGAGAAGAGTGAGATTACGCCTGTCCTGATCGAAACTGAGCAGGGCTTTCACCTAGTCTGTGGAGTCCTAGCGGGTGCCTGAATTTTCCTTTTTGTCTTTGAATGTTTTCTTTACAAGTAATGCTGCAATAATGAAGTTAGGATTGTTTTATTGAACGGTATTTACAGATGACTAGACAGCTGTGGGGGGAGGACACGGTGGCTCGGTGGTTAGGACTGTTGGGTCCTCACCCAGCTCCACTGTCTCTACAGCATCCTCACCCAGCTCCACTGTCTGTACAGTGTTCTCACCCAGCTCCACTGTCTCTACAGCGTCCTCACCCAGATCCACTGTCTCTACAGCGTCCTCACCCAGCTCCACTGTCTGTACAGCGTCCTCACCCAGCTCCACTGTCTGTACAGCGTCCTCACCCAGCTCCACTGTCTGTACAGCGTTCTCACCCAGCTCCACTGTCTCTACAGCGTTCTCACCCACATCCACTGTCTGTACAGCGTCCTCACCCACATCCACTGTCTCTATAGCGTCCTCACCCAGGCTGTCTGTTCAGGTGTCTCAAGCTGGCAATATGTGGATTTAACCCTGCAAAACTTCACATTCATTCATCTCTTTTCATTATAGTCATCACACACTCTGGAGTGACTCTGACTATGTCAAGTGATTTTTTTTTTCCTCCCCCCAACACAAAGATCAGCCCTTTTTGCCCTTTTTATTATGCAGCTACTTCATTTGCCAAAATGATAAATATTCATCTTATTTCCAGGGAGGGATGCTGTTGAATTTTTCAGATGCTCAGTAATAAAGGCGCAGGAAGCAAGTGGTGTGTTTTTCCACCTGCAGTGCAGTGTGTTCACCTGGAGGACAACACCTCCATCTTAGCTGTTTAGCAGGTACCAAATCCCACATGATCCTGGAAGAAGAAGCATGCAGCAAGATGGAATCACAGATCGGAAAGCGTTCGGGTGTTAATCAGTGAATGCTACATAGTAACCCTTTACAGGAATGTGGACAGGCTGTGCAGAAAGTATAACCATTTTATACATACCCCTCATTTTAAGGGACCACAAATATTTGGACAAGTAAATTTCATTTTAAATGTAAAGCATCATGCTTAATCCTGGTTACAAATCCACTGCAGTGATTGACAGTCTGATGTCTGGAACCATGTTTCACAGAGAAGATGGTTTTCTTAAAACCTTTCATGTTCTTTACCCGATGTTTTGCGGTGGTATTGTGGGAGTTTAACAGGCGTAGGTCGTGTACGAGTCTGCACTTGTGCGCGTTTGCGTTCTACGCTGCTTTGAGGCCAGGTTTTGTCATTGTTTCCTGCAAGTCTGTCTTGTGGCCAGACTCTTCCAGTTCTTTGCTAGAAGAGAACATGAACTAGCAATTCACCCCCCCCCAGCTTAGACTTCATTGGACATGCTCAGTATGGACAACAACAGCCGTGCTTACATCTACCAGTCCTACCTCATACAGAGCTGTAATTAAATATAATTGTCATCACGCTGAGATGCCTTTACTTCCATATCCTGATTTTTGCTTCCTAGTCGACATGTTTCAATTTTTTGTGAAAGCTGTCGGAAATTCAACTAGTCACATGTTGACAGTTAATTGGTATTATAGTGAAGTTTATAGTTGATGTGGAGGTATTTTTTAACCAGCGGGGTATTAAAAAGAAAATTTATAAAGGAAAGAGCATGTGATAATTCAGTACTGCTACAGAGGTTTAACGTAGTCCTTGATTCTTAGGTTTGGCTCTCATTTCATTCCACTCTAGCCAAATTTCTTAATTAAGCAAACAGAGAAATTCATTTTTATACAATCAATCATACCTTTTACTTTCATTGTGAGGAAGATTTGTGAACTAATGAAGTGCAGAGAACTCCATTTGAAATAAGCTAACAAACACAGCAGACCTGGTTGGCAGACCTGTGCACCTGTGTTGTCAACACAGAAGCTGAGACATTTTGTACCATCCAACATTATCCAAGAGCTCCTGGCTTGGAGAGAACAGGTGTCCCTAATTATCACACAGTGAATGACAGCATTTTCCCAGCCTTTAGGCTCATACACTTACATTTAACTAACTGATCACTACAACATGATGTGAGTATTTGTCACCTAGGCACACTAACACTTAACCAATTAACAATTAGCCAACTGAATTGGGAGTAATTGGCATATGTTCTACAGCTATCAACAGTTAGGTACTCGGAGCATCCCCTCAGCAGTAACTGAAGAAAAGAGCACACTTAGAGATACTCTGGGGGGGTTGTGCTCATGCTAAGGTGTCTCCACGTTTTTACACTGGCCTCAGAAACCTACTTGTAAAGCTCATGTTTAACAGCATAGCATGTTCGGTGCTGTAAACGCTAACATCATGTCAGAAAAATTCACCCTTAACTGAAATTTTCTTGCAATATTAATCATATTTAAAATGACATAAAGCGCTCTGAAGATTTTCTGAATTATCAAATAAATCCACATACTTGAAAACAGTTTGTATTGTATGAAATTGAGATGATGAAACAATGGTTGTTACAGCTGCTAATTTAGGGTTTGTGTGTGTTTACTGATGAAACTTTAAGATAATTATTCAGTGCATATCATTTCCACATTTGCATATTACTCTATTGCTAGTTTATAAGTAAATGTCAAAAGCAAAATGTTACATTTTAATTTAAAGTATGTGAAGATAGTTATTAACATACCCTTTATCATTTTTCAGTGGGAAGGAGTTGCATTGTAGCAGTCGATAGGGGAGTCTGTAAATGACATGGACTCCCTCATCGTTGGCTGAACGCTATACTCCAGTGAGAGGGGAATACGGTCCCCCCTCACCGTCCCCATGTCCTGTCTTGGGGAAATGACAGATTGCACTGTAGTTATGTTGCTTTCCTACAAATGTCACTTCTCCACGTTGTGACCTTATTTCCTGCTTTGCAATTCCCCGGGCTGCTAATTGGACATGTGGCAGATTTGCAGCGGAAGCCCTAAAAAAAGAGGGAAGTAGTGTGTGTGTGTGTGTGCGCGCGTTTGTGTGTGTGTATGTAGTCCTCGCCCCATCCCTAAAGCATTTTTTCACCAACAATCCAACCACAAAACCTTGCCTTCCTTCTCTCTGCTTTCCCACTGCAATCAGAAACCAGGAGACGTTGATTACAAGTTGGAGATAAAGACTGAAAGTTATTACTTTTGCTTTAGGGCTTAAAAGCAGCAGTTGTCTGGGTTATGATATGATTTTCATACTCGTGTCATTTCTTTTGTTATTTTAGTTTTATTTTTTGCGTATTTTTAAATATGCTGCCATATAGCATTTTAAAATGCAGCACAACGCTACATCAATTTGTCACCATGAAAAAAATGATAGGAGCAGAGAAATAGTAAGAAGCAGACTTTTGTGTTTTGTTTCAGCGTAGCACACTAGTATTTAAACATAATGGCAGGTCTGATTTTCTTTCCTGTCCAGCAGGAGGTGCTGTCTGCCTCAGTATAAGTAGCCCAGTGCCCTCAGTGTATTTGTGTTTGGTTAATATCTAAACAGATTGTGTTTCTGTATTCACTCCCACCTCTAATTAGCCCGGTTGTGTTTTGTGTGAATTCTCCTCCAGAGAATGTTCAGTAATGAACAGTATCTCTCTCCCGCCTGTGTTTTCAGTCTGTGTACTTTTAGCTCTGGACAGGTTAAAAGCATCTTGTCATCACAGCTGTAGAATATTTTCCTGCCTTCATTGATTTTAACCCTCTTGGCACGTTGGTTTGTCCTAGTCCTCTAATAAATGTCACAGTTTATTGATTTGTTCTGTGCTCATTAAGTATGGATTTTTAATTTAATTAAACAGCCAAATGAAGATGTCCCATTATCTAACTCTGTCTTTAAAGCCCTTTTACGCTCTTGCATCTGCTTTTCAACACTTTCCTTCCAGTTGGTCTAATTGTCATGGAGAGTGGAAACTGCACTGAAAACCTGCAAAGTCCAGATCATTTGCTGGTGTATAAAATTTCAGTTTGTTTTTAGCTCTTAATTGTCTCTTTTTTTATTATTATTATCTAATTTTTGTGTTTGGCTTTCATGAAAGGTAATGTTTTGGTTCAGTGTCTTCTGTGTAAAGATCAAGGCCTTTTTTAAAGATAATAGTGTCTTGTGTTTCATGTTCCAGTTTAGATCAAATGTTCCAGCACAAAGCTATCTCACATCAACATACAGTGCTGATCCTTTGTAGCTGAAACAGCAGGACCAACCTGTGAAAATCTAACATTTTTCCAAATTGCAGAACGACTGAGCAACATTGTTATACAATGTTTCTCCGTTTTGCATTAGATAATTATTTGCTGTTAGTAATATTATTTATATTTCCTAACCGCTGCCTTGTCCTGAATGTAATACATTTCTTGAGCAGTACTGTCGAAGAGGACCTCAGGGCTGCATATTACACGCAGCACAACAGCTGAACGTCCAACTCTAAAAGCACGTTCTCTGCAGGGAAGCTGCTCCTGTTCTTTCACGTAGCTAAATGGCTTCCAAAACTATGTCATATAAAGCTTTATCCTAAAAAGAGTTACCTATTTAACGATGAATTACGACTTCCCCACATATTTTGAGGATGATCATGCTTGACAAAATAGTGACCGTAACTATATGAAAAGCACTTATACTCGGTAGACGTGGCTCGCGACAGTTATTTAGGGGCCAATAACCCGTGTTAGTGCGCGCGCTCTTCCCCGTGTGCACGCGGCACGGCGCTCACGTGTGTCCCTGATCTCCTTCTACGTTGCCACATTAATTCACGTGTTCTGTTAGTACAGCAGCCCTCTTTTCCCCTGTGACACTCCACTTATCGATGCTGCGCTAACTGACAGACCGTCTAATGATCCTCCATGTTTTTGCCCCCAAAAACTCAAGTGGCTCATATTTACTTTGAAAAATTGCACAAGGGGGAATTAGGAGGCAGAGTGTTTACAGTGACCACGAACTTTGGGGCGTGCGCAGTGGTGATCATTTAAAATAAGCTGAAGCTGTGTTTGTTTATTGTTCATCATCCGAGACCCGCGAGCGCCTGGGGACTCCATAAATGGCCTTGAGCGACTTGCTTCGGTGCCTCGTAGATGGAGTTATTTTAGTTCCAGCTCCAGGAAGCGCTTTGAAACCAGTTTTTCAATATTTTCTCCATCAGCTACTGTGAGACTTTTATCCTCTTCTTTTCTGACAGCAGCACACACACACACACACACACACACACTCACACACTCACACTCTCTCTCTCTCTCTCTCTCTCTCTCTCTCTCTTTTTTTTTCTTTTTTTTTTCTTGGAAGAAATTCCAAAACTAAGACCTTTTATTGAAGTGAAGGGACATCCTTGCCCTCACCTGAGACTCCTAGGATTCTGAAAGTGTGTGATGAAAAATCACACTGTCTTTATTTTGGCAAATTAATTAAAATTGTCTTTCAGCTATAATACAATAATTTCAGGTTTGAAGACAGTATGGTTTACCTGGCCAGGTAGATAAGTCACAGCCTTTTTATACTGTCCTTTGGGAGATAAAACTTAGCAACAAAATATTTGGCACAACAACCATTAATTGCTGTAAAAGTTTGGAAACTGAAGTGCATATTGCATATGTTTAACGCCTGGAAAAAAAGAAATTGACATCTCATTTTTTAATTCCTTTTAAATTCTGCTTAGGGGGATGGAGACATCATTTTGAAATGAGTGTTACAGTTTTTATCTATTTTGTGCTCAATAAAATAAGAGACCAGAGGTGCAGCATGTTAACATATCAGCGGCCTCTTTGAATAGCTGATGGACGTCAGCAGGGTGCTGAGCTTATCTCGGTTTCCCATAGCGACGGCAATGCCTCAGGCCCAGTCTTGTCCATGATAGCTTTGGATGGGTTGCCTTGGGGGGGAGAGGTATTGACCGTGCTCAACCGACCATCGCATAGTATCATTTCTCTGCTTCAATGCAAAAGATATATATATAAACTTATATTTGGCTTTTCTGCCTGGGGCTCGGTGTGAGGTTGGAGAGAGGAGATCCCATCAAAGCCACCTGACAAATGGCTGTTCTGTTACAGTATTGGTTCCTGACCGATGCAGTGCTATCATTCTGCTGGTAAACTTGCAGAGCAGCAGGATGTTAGAGCAAGAAGGTAACCCACAGTTTGTCATGCAGCAAACTTTTCTTTATAAAGGCATTAAGTTGTCTGCAAAGTGAAAAGATCGCATTAGGACGGTTTAACACCCTTTTCCTTTAGAGCAACTTAAAAGATTATAGGTTGCTGTTTGTATGAAATGGAAAATTGACCTTTGGCATAATTTTTTTTGTCTTCTTTATGTGACGGAGACCATTGTTTTGTTAAGCCTCATTTGGTGATGGATGTAATTGCTTGTCCATTTAATGTTAACCTTTTTTAATGCTGTTTTTCTCTATCATAAAATAGGGCGCCTTTGTCGAGAAGTCGAGATAATGGGGAACATTCATTATTCAAGGTCTCGACCACCTTTCTTGAAAATAATGCCTTCTTGTGTTTCTAAATGGATAGAAATCCATTCATATGCAGCAACCTTAAAAGTAGTTTGTGTTTAATTTAATAGCTACTGATTTATCTATACACATGAAAATATAAAGGTAATGCGTGTGCAATTTAAAGCTCATTTCTTTTAAAATTAGATACTTTAGCGGAAACGGGGGCTGACTGTTCAGTGATTAGGATGGTCTTTATTTTTAGCTGATTTGTGATTCTTTTATACAAAATGACTTGCTGCTTTACCCAGTTATGCAAATCATGCAAATCTGTGTATCACTGCTGAGATCGAGGTTAAGTACATTTTCCCAAAGGTAAAGTAACAGGTTCCCTCTAGGGACTTGATTGAGATTGTGTGTTTCTGAGCACCCCACTGGTCAGTTCTCTGGACACCTACTGTGACCCATAAGTCACAGCTGTGACATCAGACTCGTGTTACGATACACATTAGGCACTGTTTGACATCCATTCCTGATTCTCATCTCTATTAAGGAGATGCCAGAAGGACAGAACTTGAAAAGGGGACATTTATTATTCTGTACATATATATGTTTTAACCATTTGAGACTAGAACCAGCTTTATATTTTTTGGATGTATCATTAATGTAGATTATGTAGACATATTGTGTTAGAAAGAGAATATATCAAGATCTAGAGAAACCGAGCTGTTTCTTTTCCTTCTCTTACCAACTATGAGCTCCTCTTCACCTCTGGTGTCTTGGCTTTCTTCTGTTAAGCCTTTGTTAGGCACCTTGGGGCAGCTGTGAAAGTGTGCACAGACATGAACTGAACATGGCAGCTGTTCTGTACTCTGTGAACTCGCTTCAGAAGCGAGTCAACGTTGTGCTCCATCCCATCCATCTTGTTTACACTCAGGCAGCAGATATGAAGGAGAGTGACAGATTAGAACATGTGACACGGCTGCATTTACAGTTTTCTCATTTATGCAGTTGTTTCTTCGTTCGTTCTGTTAGCATGACACCACCCATACATCAGCATTGCATTATTTATTTGTTAGCTGTACCTGTGTAAGGTGATACATACAGTTAGTATTGTCATTAACACTCAGCTTGGCAACAAAGCATGTCCCTATTTACACCACCAGGACTTCTCAAACCTTAGTCCAGCAGAGCCCTAAATGTCCAGTAAATCCTGAATCCTGGATGTTCAACAATCTCTATGGAGCCTATCTTATAGTCAGAAAGACCTGCTGTGTTTCATATCCACATCCTCTTACCATATTCCTCTTGTTCTTTCTGTGTCCCCTAAATGTCAGTTTAAAAAGGAAGACTGTGCAGCTTGAGAACAGGCAAATGTCAGGGCAATTTAATACAATCAGTTAAACACAGATCTGTTTCCTTGTCTTATGATGTTAGAATATAATTTAGTAATGTTTGCCCTTATTTATTCATTAATTTCACTACTGAATACAGATATAAAAATGCTTTAAAAATCTAAACTGTTTGTAAATTAAATGGTAACTGTCAGATTGTCTTATGAAGCATACAGCATATGAAATATCATATTGAAGTGAAGAAAACGGAGGCAGATGTGTGTAATATGAGCTCAATGTGTGTGTCGTCTCCCGACATGCCCAGGCATGGGTGAAGTAATCACCGCTGCCTTTAATTTCTCCGCAGTTCAGCGTGCCGTCGCAGATTTATGGTGACGGGTTCTCCCAAAAGAAGAAAGAAAGGCACTATGAATAACTAAGTTTTCCCCTTTTTTATTCATGAGCTGAAGACCTTCAGCTGCTTCCGAAGGACCGAGATCGTGAGCTCCTCAGGCTCTGTACATGCGACATAACTGTGACAAGGAGCGCTCTGGAATTGCACCATCACTGTTAAACCACAGTGCTTTACTGTAGCTGTGTTTTCAAGACTTATCGATCAGTGCTGCTGCAATTTATGACACCAAAAATAACTCACTTTTGCTTTTAGTGGACAATAAATCAGACAGTTTGTAGTATGAAGGCTTTCTAAAAAGTCATCCTTTCACATTAAGAATAGTAAGTGTGTGATCTGTTAAACCTTGGGCCTCTGGGATTAAAAATATAAATAAATAAGTAAAAACAAATAAAAACAGATTTCTTCTTTGCTTGTAATAAATTAAACTTACTTGATCTTTATCTATGACTGAAGTAAAAACAATTTTCAGACAGGGTACACTGTTTATTATGCAATATGCTGTTGTTTAAAATGACAAATTACACCAATTCTTTATTACATAAGGCACCATCTGCACAAGAGCACTTGTGTGAGGTCCTCAAACAGCTGAAGGTGAATAAACCCTTGCATATAAATGTGTTATTTTACATGGCAGAATAATTTAAAGTTCGCAGTGACATTTTAATTCAGCTGAGTAATTAGCAGGTTTGCCTGTCCAAAGAGTTCTCCAGCTTCTTTGCCCATTGTAGCTTCAAGCCTGGGACTTGTCAGAGTACCCCCCCACCCCAGCGATTATCACTGACTCCTGGAAAGAATCATCTCGTACAGTTATGTGATTTGGGTGAACAGGAGAAGGTCCGGCTGAAAGGGGAGCCAGTGTTTCCGTGGCGATGAGCTGAGTGAAATTCTACAGTGCTGTGTCCCAGGGCATTTTAATGGTAATTGCAATCTGCTCACGCTTAACGGCATTACACTCACAATTATTACAGTATATTTAAATGGCCTTTTCCCCCCTGGTGGAGCCCAAGTGGAGCAATTAAACAGGTGCTGCTCGTTCAAAAGTAATTCATTGGTGCAAATAAGCACCAGTAAAGTGGGGCTACGTGACGAGTCTGTTTGAGCTTGGCTCCCACCTGGCCTCATGCAGGGACAGGGTTAGAGCCAGACTGAAAACTTGGTCAGGAAAGGAGCATCCGGAGCTAGACATAACATATGGAACCAGACGGAACACGGAATGTTCCAAACTAGATGTAACATTTGAGGGTGATGGACACTTCCGCCTTGTTTGATAGCAAATATCAGTCTTGCAAATATCTATTTCAGTAATATCAAGGTTTAAAGTTCAAACCACTTTAATGCTGTGTCCTTAATTCCAATGACCTTTGAATGTGGACTCACTGTGCATTCTTCTAGCTCAACAAATTGCAGGCACTCTGTGAAGGATGTAGCGTGACAGTACAGGGGACATTCTGCTTTATTTATTGTGCCGTCCCAAGTTTTCATACCAATTTACTGAAGGAGAAATCAAAGTTGCAAAATGCCAAGCGAAATGCAGATTGTAAACATGGTTGTTTTTAAGTTTTTAAAAAATGGCTTTTAAAGAATTGGTAAATTGTATTGTGTAGAAGCAGGCAGAGAGGAAAGTGGATAGACAGAATGGAGACTGAAGAAGTTGGTGTCAAAACAAAAAACATGCATCTGGACATTTGTCAAATCTTTCATTGACAAGCAACCTTGCATGACCTTTGTCATGACTTTTCCTTTCATTACCACTAAAACAATCAATGGCTGTCCTGTTCCTTATTCTACCGGAAAGTTCTTCTCGTCATTAGCACACCTTTAAAAAAATGCCACGTTCCCCTTAGTCTGTGGACTAACCAGTGTATTTTTAAGCCATAACCATTAGCCTCCAGTTCTAATTAACAGTCAGAGAGCCCAAGCGGTACTAAGGTCATAATTCAATCAAGCGTATTGATGCTCAGAAACACGGGGGTTAATGGAAACGTTCCAGTTGGCTGCTGGTACCATCGATAATTCTTCAGCGCTGTGACCACAGTTTCAGACTCAACAAAGACAAATTTCTTTAAGGTGCAGAGAAAATGTCGTCCATATCGTGTTGCTCTCCTTCTCAGTTAATGTGCTGTGTGAGTACAGGCGTCATCCATATAGCTGAAATAATCGCTATATTTATTACGACTATGCCAGCTGTCAGAATTACTTCCTTAACGTACAAAACTAAGTTAAACTGAGTAGAGGTCCTTCTGGAATTTTCCACCTCCTCCAGTCTACAGCAATTAAATTCTAGATGGCATGTTAAAAAGACACTTGTTCTGTGCCAACAAAGTCCTGTATTGTGTACAGCAGGAGTAGGGGATACACACAGCGGTGAGGTCTGTGAAGTCCATTTTGGCTGTGAAGTTGGTGGCGATTTGGGTGGCATGCCTAACGCTCCATCATATGGGCTCCTGTTCCACGGGGGCTGGGCATTTTCAGCCACTGCAGAAATTGAAATGAAACATTAAACTCTGCCTCGGCAGCAGACCCCGTTCCAAAAATAAGCGCTCTCTTGGCTGAGTGTGCCGGGCTGGAGGGACCGGCCTGGAACATCGGTCTGCATTTTAAAGTCAATTACCCCCGCTGTACTCTCCAGCTGCT
>JABJVR010049292.1:2366-22278 GCA_025773905.1 Chitala chitala | reverse complement strand
ATATGAAGTGTGTAAGACCTTTGATGCGAAGAGGTGAGTGAAGACCTGAGCAGTGAAGACCTGAGCAGTGTTTGTGACTGGCTTCAGGATGGATGCTAAAAAGGCTCTAGCAGCTGCCTGCCATTGTTCATTCACTGTGTTGCAGCAGAGGGAACAGGCATATCTTTGTGGCCCTGTGCGTGCGGCACGCTCCAGCGGTGACAACTTGTGCACAGCGTCGTTCGTGGTCACAAGACGAGCGCCACGGCACTCAGCTGGAAAACCCCTGTGCGAATCAGCAGCACGCACCATACTCTCCACTGAAGCATCACCGTCACTTGTGGCTTTCACACTGTGGAATGTCACCGTGTCCCCTCTCACGGGTGCAAAAGTGCGCCCGGTGATGCGTTGAGGCGTTGTCTGACAACAGGTGCAAATTGAGCGCCAGTGACCTTTCCCCATCTGTCAGCTGGGATCAGCATCTTCACATCTCTGCCTTACAATGAGCAGAGAAGGTGTGCATTTACACCTGAAACTGCCCACATGTTTCCGGTGACCTCGCTGCCTATATGTTCTTGCAAGATATGGAAAGTGCCAGTGCTTATTCTTATCAGATGCCATTAAAGTGAAATGTTAAGTGCTCCTGTGTGCCTACTCAGTTGTATTTGCTTCACTGGTGCACTACCTTCTGATTAGCTTCTCACACACTAACACACACAGACACAAATCTGTAGTTAGTTACAGTGTATTTGCACACACACACACACACACACACACACACACACACACACACACACACACACACACACACACACACACACACACACACAAACACGCATAGGCACACACATTAGTTATTTCATGTTATGTTATTAATGTTTTAATTGATTCCCTTAGTCATCCAGGAATATTAGAGGTGAGTCAAATTAACTAAAATGAACAAAAGGTGCAGTTGTGTGCAGCATATTCTGTTCTAGTTTATGAGTTGTACGACAAGTTGAAGAAAGCAGCGGTGGAGTTTGTGCTTGGGGCTGATACTCAAAGGTTAACATCCTCAGACAGCTGTGGCAGAGTCACACACAATGGGAGGAACTGTGCCCAGGCCTGTCAGGATGGTTTAGGCCTGCCTGCAAAACCTGTGCAGACTGACCCTGAACACCGTGGAATTAATGTAAATCAGTCCATTAGCACCGAGATATTTAAATGAGCCACTCTTTGTTCAAGGACATGGGCGAAAGTGTCAGCAAGTCAGGTTGCAGTTTATTATACATGCAAAGTTGAGGACAACTGACTCACCAAACTCTCTTATCTTTCAAAATTAGAGGGAAGTTAACAAACTTGGGGCAATCATTTTCTTCAAGGTGGTTCTTCTCTGCTGTAAATACCTGGATATTCATTATTGTGTAATGGATATTTTTCAATCTGTTGTAGATGCAACTGTAACTGAATACTGCCAGTTGGGTCAGCATTTAAATCAAGTGGAAAGTGTGCTATTGAGAATAGTTCCTAAACATGTGGCTTGTATGTTTGGGAAACCTCAAAAAAGTGTACACTACCTTACATAGCATGCTCCATCACGAAGCAAAGAAGTGAGAACCTGAACATATTGGCTCATCACAGTGAGCCTGAACACAGTGCCTCATTTTTGGACACATCACTGACCTGCACAAATACGGGCTCATCTGACAGGCAAACCACTTGGCTTCTTCTGTACTTCAGCTGTCAATCTGTAGGACAGAAGGACAAATTTTAAAAGTGAAATGGGTAAACGGGAAAAAGAAGAGAGTACAGTAGAAAATAGCTAAAATAAAAATACAGTGTTCCATTGTTAGTAGTGCAGTCCATTCTGACAATAAAAACTTTTTTCATGAAACAAAGAAAAAAGCGAGTACAATACATTAAATGTGTTTAGATCTGCAAACAACTTTAATGTAAGTATACTGTATGGAGCACAAACCCAATGTAATTCAAATGTTAACGAGCTCACGTGTGACCCCTTGATTAATTCTTAGCAGGTTTCATTCTGTTTAACATTCTTCCATTCTGCATTTTTGTGCATGTTTTCATTTTTGTGTAAAAGGTTGGTATTCTCTTCTCTTCTTTGTATTTTTTTACACTGATCAGCCATATCATTATGACAAGTGAAGTTAATAACACGGATTATCTCATTACGATGGCTCCTGGAAGTGGGTAAGATATATGAGGCAGCAAGTAAACATTTTGTCCCTGAAGTTAATGTGTTAGAAGCAGAACATAATTGACAAACATAAGGATTCGAGTGACTTTGACAAGGGCCAAACTTTGATGGCTGGACGATTAGGTCACAGCAACTCCAATACGGCAGCTCTTGTGGGATGTTCCCGGTCTGCAGTGGTCAGGGCAAACCAAAAGTGGTCCAAGGAAGGAAAACCAGTGAACTGGCAACAGGGTCATGGGCAGCCAAGACTCAATGATGCATGTGGGGAGTGAAAGCTGACCCATGTTGTCCAATCCAATAGAAGAGGTACTGTAACTCAGATTGCTGAAAAACGTAATGCTGGATCTGATAGAAAGGTGTCAGAACACATAGTCCATCACAGTTTGTTGTGTATGGGGCTGCGTAGCCACAGACCGGCCAGGGTGCCCATGCTGACCTGTGTCCACACCAAAAGTGCCTACAATGGGCACGTGAGCATCAGAACTAGACCACAGAACAATAGAAAAGGGTGGCTTGATATGATGAATTATGTTTTCTTTTACATCATGTGGATGGCTGGGTGCATGTGTGTGTCTTTACCAAGGGAAGAGATGGCATCAGGATGCACTATGGGAAGAAGGCAAGGCAGAGTGATGCTTTGGGCAAAGTTGTGCTGGTAAACCTTGGGTCCTGCTTTATCTAAACTGTGTCAATGACCTTCTTGCTGTACAAATGGAAGGGAGCATGAAATTGTAAACCATTTAAAAAGTCACCATGGATAGGGCTGGCTGACAGTTGGAAGAGTAAATGTTAGCTTTGAGCAGTCTCTGATCTCTGACCTGCCTGCATATGAAGTTGTTTTTTATATGCCATTTTGCTATGATCTGAACCACAAGACATAACCTGGTTGCTTTGTACATTATTAGGTTACCAGACATACTGTAGGTCATAAGGCTACAGCATAAACACAAAAATGAAGCAGACATTCATCACAAAGGGACTGAAGAGGTCAGTAAAAATTGTGTCTATGAAAACCTGCCGGCTTGTACGTGGTTTTGCATTTAGGGAAAATCTCTAAAACTGTTGCACACGTATTCACACTGAGGCGGTGTCTCTCCTCTGCTTGTTAGCCTCTCCTCTCTGTTCTGCTCACACAGAGTATTTTTGAGCCATGAAGCATACTGAGTGAGTCCTTAGCTTTCTCCTGTGTTCCCATCCTTCCTGAATCTGGAGCCCTTGCCACCTGTCTGCCGCTCTGACCCATCCCCAAAGTGCACTTACATCTGTCTCGGCTCTGTCTGGGATTGACCTGTGTGGTATCCCAACCTGTAGCTTGCAAGTCAAGTTTCTGGATTGTGTTTTGGTTTTTATGGCCCATGTTAGACACAAAATAAAAACGTCCCTTACCTGCGTCTGGGCCTGTTGTTGAATTTTGGACAAATATATTGGTCATACATGAAATCTAAGCATTTTACAACAATTTGCTATGTGATTTCAAATTTTTGTTTTTTTTTTGCTACTTGACATTCTAAAGAGTTTAAAAAATTAATCCTTCTTAAGCCTTAACTGTGACAAAAGGTACCAAAATGTATATATCAAATGATACAACTCCATATTCTATCAATTTCCACTTTGTTATAGTTGCCTGTTATGTATTATGTTTGCAATGATTTTTTTTCACATTCAGAATCTATCTGAAAAGACGGTCTATCTGAATAGTACAAAGTCGGGAAATGTTGCTTCGATAACAATGGCACAAATGTTTTATGTCTGATACTACATGATTTTGTTATGAGTATTACATTTATGAATGTGGCCTTCTCTTAACTGCCTGTTTAATGCATCTTTCTCAAGTACTCCGCTTTTATACACACTTTGATTCTCAGAATCAGTCCAATAAATAAACAAAATCTTGTGATCATGTGATTGTCTGAAAAGAATGGCATTCAGTTTGTCACAGCCATTTCCATCTGTCCTGGGAGTTGCATTTTTTTTCTTCATGAAAATGATTGCATATGGCCATTCTAGGTGGCAAAGTCATGTTAATGGAAACATGGGTGACTTTTCGAAAATTCTTACCATAAATGGTACATTGGTTTAGGTCACAGTGGATCATTGTGTGTGTCTTTTCAATGGGGTAGCGATCATGCATAAGATACGACATTCAAAATCAACATTGCTTGTTCTCAATAAAAGAAAATTTTCTTTTTTATTTTGCTTTGCAGTGTACTGAAGCCAAGAAGTACTGCTGGTATTTTGAAGGAGGCTATCCTATCTATTTTATGTAAGTACAAATTTAACTATAAATGTTGAATGTTTTTGATAAATCATTTAACTTTGCACTGTAGTCAGTATTTTGCTTTTTATTTCTTTACATTACATTGAATTTTACAGATGCTGTATATTTTCCGTACAACAGAGGTTGCCTGTGCACACTTAATGCAACAAATCATTTTACTTTACAATACAGTGATCTGACAGTGTAAAGAAAGGATAACAATGTAATAATTCACAGATTTCAGGATGATTTGCAGAGGAATGAGGATCATCCCTGTATATAGATGTTTCATCTCACCCAAGGGGTGGAGATCAGTTAGGACCACAGTTTCTCCCGCAGGCAGATGAGGTGGCCTGATCCAGCTAATCTGGATTCTGCCAAGGTGCAGAATTTTTCTCATAGGTAAAGGTACATTTTATGAGTTGTTCTCTCCACTGTTATCAGTAGCTGCTTATCCAGTTAAAGCCAATCATTGTAAAAACAGGTTGTTAGTGTTTTCCTGACCAATTGCTGGATGCCTGTCAGCCTGCATGAACATTACCTCAGACAGTCATACAAATCACATATCATCAGTCCACCTGAACAACATCTTTGTTTTTAGGGTAGAAACTGAAGAATACAGAAGTAAAAACTTGTCATCATTACTGTAGCAGTTTTTTTTGTTTGTTTATTTGCTTTTTGACAAAATTGGAGAGATGATAAATAAAAGGTTTGATAACTAGTAGAGATAAACATAGCTATTAAAGTTATTGGACAGCTGACGGTCCAGAAATTGCAGTTTTTCAGAGTCTTTGGCAAAAATTCAGACAGAATCCCTGACGAGTAGAGCATTGAGTGAGTTATGAAGGGTACGGCTTTCAGGGTGAAATTATTCATTTTACACAGGGGGAAGCACACTGAAAATCTTTGTGATTTATGATGCTGGCAAAAGAAGCAACATAATGTTGGCAATTTTGCTGCAGCTTATGGTTGTGGATAAAGGAGAATGTGGATCAGCTTTGTTGCAGGTCTCAGACCGTTCCATAAGGCTTCCTTATACCCTGATTAACAACACGCAATACAAACTGTCCTTTCAGTGTCAAGCATGGGCTCACTGGCATTGGACTGAAGAGATCTGTATATAGATCTTTAACAAAATGAACCTATGGAGCTGGATTACATGCAATGAGAAATAATAAAAAGATAATAAAAAGAAGAGTGCTGTTTGTAGATGGAGACTGACATGTAGAGGGCAGGGATGGCCAGTTATGTATAGAGCAGGTGTGGTCAATCACACACAGAGCAGGTGTGGTCAATCACACACAGAGCAGGTGTGGTCTATCACACAGAGTAAGCATGGTCAGTCAGTCACAGAGTAAGCAAGGTCAGTCGCACACAGAGTAAGTGTGATCAGTCACACACAGAGCAGGTATGAATAATCTCAGGAGCCAGCAGACCTAGTGTTGTGGGTGGCATTCATATTATTGGTGGCAGCTTCAAGTGAATAATGCATTGAAGAGAGGCTTTCTCATTATAATGTAGCCTCTGCCCGCCGAGCAATTGAAATGACATGACTGAGCTATGAAATAAATGAAAGAAAGACTCTCAAAAAGAGGAGAATGGAAAGCTGTAGGGATAAGGACAGGAAGCCAAGGCGGCGTGACCTCTCATCACTACCTCTCTTCTCTATCGAGTGTCAATGCTGTCCTTAATCATCCTCGCTTGTTGGAAGAAGACTTTCAATGTGCTACCGAAATGTAAAATATAAGAAGATGAAGAGAAATCAAAGTTTGGCCATCAGATCTTGCAGACTGCTGTCAAGGCAGGGCACTGTGGTCCGAGACAACCTTGAAGGAAGGTGCATGTGCTTTCCCTGTGCTCTGGGCTGCTATGGCCTCCTGGTCATCACCACACTGTGAATCTGCATTTAATTTTATTCACGTAAGCAGATTTTCACTGCATATTGAATCAGGGTGCCTGTTCAGCAATGACAGTGAGAATGCCTAAGAACGCAGACACAGTCTTTGTTCTTAGGTATATGCTGATGTCACTTTTCTGTCTCTGACCTGGCATTGATTTATGAGAAGATATGGCATGTGAACAGGGTGTGGCTTGTGACAGGGGTGTGGTTTCTGAACAAGGCATGACTTATGGTATAAACAGGGTATGGCTTATGAAAAGAGTATGAGCTGTGGATGGGCTCAGGCTTATGAACAGGGTATGGCTTGTGAACCATCAGAGACACACAACAAAGAATTTGAAACACTACGATAGCTGGCTTCTGTGATAAGCAGTATTCTTCTGTGTTCCAGCAAGTTTCTGAAATTAATTTCTTGACACTTTTTTAAAGGAGTAAATTAGGTTAAATATCCTTCTCAAGGGTACAACAACAGGGTGCCTCCTGGGGCTTGAACCAGCAAATCTCCTTCAGTGGCCGTGTCCTTAACCATCTGCTTGCTCCATTAGCACATTCGCTTGCTGTTTAAATTATGCACGCTACATTTAAATTCACAGAAGGCTTATTGATCAAAGGCTCAGGTGAGGAGATCCTGGGCAAGATCCAAGCAGCCATCCACAGCAAACTGAACTGGAATTGGCTGGCTTCATGAAAAGCCCGTGGTCATCGCCGGTCCCGCCCCACCTGCACTGATGTTTCCGCTCTGTGATGTGCTAATAGGGGGGAGGCAGTGGCATAATCTCTGTGACCAGCTGCAGCCCTTCCAGCTGGCTGCATGTCAGGGAGCAGTGTAGCTGTGTTCCTATCAGGCAGCCTCCTTTGTACTGCCTCTAGGAGAGAAACGAACACCACAGCTCTGATTAATGACTCCCTGATGCAGTGAAAGACGATGCTAGATTTAACATGGACAGACCACGATCACATCTCTCTCTCTCTCTCTCTCTCTCTCTCTCTCTCTCTCTCTCTCTCTGTCTGTCTCTCTTTCACTCTCTCACACCTCCCAGAACCTGTCTGATTGTGGATTATGCAGAAGGTGCCATTTTGATCCCCACAAGGGCTTGATTTGATGTGACATGTTATTGCTGTCATGTCTGAAATAACCTTTCTGTAGTTATTTAAGCAAAACATCTCTTTCAGGCCCATTTTGAGAGTGAAAAACGGATCCAATTTTCTTTAGTCTTTTTACCAGGGCATACTATACATGACACGAGGGAAATTAGGTCTATGTAAGTGCACTTGGAGTATTTGTTCATGATGTGATGAGACCCTACTTCCTCAGTGAGGTGTTTGCTATTTTAATTTCTGCCTAGGACGGTTACAGAGGTCTTTTGCAGTGTTGTAACTCTAAGGCTCCTTCTCTCTTAGAGACATAAGGCTATACCAGACAGTTACATAAATAACATAATAACAAGAAGTTATTGACAGATACAGCATCCAGCATGAGGTTATGAATGACCTCAAGAGACATGTTCCTTAACTTTTGAGAAGGAAAGTGTTCAGCTTTATGATAAAAGTCAATTTTAACCAGATTTTGATTTTAAAAGTGAGCTCATCACATAAAAAATAACAGTGTTTTCTCCTGTTCACCAAGGTCATACGCTCAATATGCTCTGACCAGTTGTAATTCTTGTCTGTTTTTAAACGTCTGCTTTATCAGGATATTAGCTGTGTCCTGTTTGGTATGATTTTATTAGTAAGCCACATAGAGGGGTGGCCTTATTGCACAGCATACCCTGAGGTAACTGGACAAAAATCACAAACGAGGCCCTTGACCACAAAATTTCTTATTCTGCCATATTTGATTAGTTTTTCATTACTTATGCCTGGCCCAGTTTGAACCCCCCCCCCCCTAGGAAGACCAAGGTGGTGCCTTGCTTTAAAACTTGACATTCTGCGTTTAGAGTCAACTGACCCCCTGAGGGGACGAAACCTTGGGTGTACACATATTGTACGGTGACCGTTATTAAATGTCCACTGCCAACAACTCGTTTGTTTTGTGGAGGCCGGTAGCGAAAGCCCTAGTACACTGATTCCAGATCAGTTACTACACGGAGGCACCAGGCGTGTCACCTCAGGGACAGGAAATAGAGGATATCTGCTCTTCCTTCATTGCTCTGACAGCACCTCTTTGGCATATTCCAGCAAGAACCACACTCCATGGCAAGTTAGTGGCAGAGAGGGCCTCACATTTAGGGATGCATATAAAGCCCAGGTATCTGGTGTTGTCTGCAGCTGTGGTGGTGGGGACAGAAGAGGGGCTTCACAGATGGGCCCAGGCTCAGCTGAAGAATGCTGTCTGTCCTCAGCAGCCTCACACTGTCATTACTGTGTGCATGTTCCACCATTCATTTAATGGTGTTTAATAACATGACATATAAGGCAGCATGGTGGTGTGGTGATTAGCATTGTTGCTTTGCACTTTCAGGCCTGGGGTTCAATTGTGTGTGTGTGTGTGTGTGTGTGTGTGTGTGTGTGTGTGTGTGGGTGGAGATTCTCATGTTCTCCCTGTGCTTGATGGGGGTTCTTCAATTTCCTCCCATAGTCCAAAGACATGTAGGTTAGGTTGATTAATGTCTCCAAAATTGCCTGTAGTGTTTGTGCCCTATGTCTCTTGGGATGGGCTCCAGGCTTCCCTGGAACACTTGGATGAAGTGGTATAGGAGATGAATGAGCATGATGTATATGCTGGTTGTACTTTGACACACATCACCAAAGCACAACTTTTTTTAATCCTACCATTATAAGAAGAAATCTAATGACTGCTGAGTGAAATATAAGTATCACCTCTCCAAGGTCTTGGTCACAACTTATCAATGAGATGCTTCAGACCTGTACTGTTTTCATGTGACCATAAATTAGTGACTGAATAATTTAACATCAAAAACAAATGGCATATATTAAAACTGTATCAAGTGACTGTCAAAAGACAGGATGTAGTAGCCTACAAAGTTCTATTGTGGTAAAAATAAGAGAAGAACAGTGGACTTTGGAGTAATTCAACATATTTCAAATGTTTCATCTAACTAACCCATGGCCCTTAGGATTTACAGTAATACATGTTTTTTGTAATAAGTACTATCAATTGTGTGAAATGCCTTCTGTGAAATTTAATTTAACAAAAGCACATACATTTGCTAAATGATAATGGTGCTTGCTTGAAAGCAACGTCTTCGTGGCAGGTAGTTAGATAATAGATAAGAAAAAAGGAAACTTTACACCAAACACATGGGCTTTCAGAGACACTTCTTTGTGCAAAAATTGCATGATTTGATGTTGCCAGATAAATTCCTTTTTAGAAACAAAAGTCAGAGGACTGTTTCCTTTAGTAAACTTAAGAAATCAATTTGAGATTCTTCCTAGAGATTCAAAAAATGTACAATGAATTACTTGTTCTTTTCACAAATGGGATATTTCAATAAAAGTTTTCAGGAATAAATAGCAGAAAGACAGTGTTTGTGTTTTGAGCTCTCCAATTATAAAGGCCTCAATCAAAGCAGTTTATTGAAAGGTTGCAATGAGGTGGACAATTTTCTGAGACAGTGGAATTAAAACGTCGATGTCAGGACTACAGTCTGCACTGTTGGATCCTGAAATCGAATTTGTCGATTACAGTAATCAGAGAATAATTAAAACCCATTCACCATCCCACCTGTTGAGGTAAACACTGTGACATTAAAACCCAGCTCAACTGGTGCCATGCAGTAATTAAAGTAGCCTGAGCTTTCAATCTGTTCTGAGACTGAAACCCAGATTCCCTGTCAAAGTTTGTGCTGATGAGATTGGTGAGCCCCTGTACTGTTTTGTCGATCAAAGACCCGCTTATCGAAGCCTGTACTGTACAGGGCACACAGTGTGACTTGTACCCACTTTGCATAATGTGGCTAATTGCGATGATGCTACTGATAGAATATAGAAAATTCAATTCCACATCAGCACTTTACTCCTTACTGTTGCCGCCAACCGGTCTAACATCTTATCTTATTCGTTACTTATAAGGTATTTTTAGTGTCCAGTATTAGTAAGGTATTAGTACTAGTTAATAGTATTTGTAAATTTTCTACCTGTGTTTATATCTGTCCTTTGACCAGACTAATAGTACATTTTGGTAATGTAAACTCTAACGGTATGTGATCTAATAGCGTGGGGTTATGTGTGGCTTAAAATCTGAATTTCAGTTTGACATGAATATATGAATATCGGCCCTTTAGATATGTATGAAATAAAATGCATTGTACTAGAAGTCAGTTATGTAGCAGAAAAAAATGAAAATGTAATGAGTGTAAATGTAAATTAGTTGTGTTTTGTGTACATTCTGATCGTCCATGAATAAAAATGTGCAGTTTAATAACTGCCACTAATTGCAACATTGCCACTAATTGCTCTTTCCAGCATATCCAACATTTGAGGAGTTAAAAGAGCAGATTGTTGTGCTTGAGGTGTTGCCACGGTGATTCTTAAAGGTTTGTAGTGAGTCGTGACAACTACAGGCACTCTTCGTTTGGTTATGCTGAAATGTTTCTCACACTCCTGACATTCTGACACATTCTGACACACACCTGAGGCAGAACCTATACTCCTAGGTGGAGAAGGGCTCATTATGGAGCCAACCTGTCTACGTTTATCCCCCACAATTCAATGCTGAGGAACCTTCAACCTGCATTCTCATGCACTTCATATTTTAGGAAAACAAAGCTTTTTAGTACTGTTCAACAAGTCCCTAAATAATAAATCTTTTGGGAATGCATAATTGCATTCTCTTCAGTTAGTATTTACTACCTTGTTCATTAAACATATATTTTTGTGAGATTAAATACTTGTGCGTTTTACATTTTTGAATTTGCATCTGCACACAAAAAAAGGTTCTACTATATTGGTAAAATGCTTTATAATGTATTTGCTGGTCTTCCCTGTGGAGATCAAGCAGCCCTTTGGTGATCACACTTCATAGGCATGAATCTTTACTGCTGTTTAAGCTGTACAGCAGGAGAAATCTCATTGAAAAGAAGCATGCAGACATGAATAAAGTTTTGTCTTTGACAATGTCAGTGTTTTGGATATATAGCAATTATACATCAGAACCGTTTAATGAGGCTTGCTTATCTTGCCTACCTCTCATACTAAAGTTAGTCTAAAATAGACTCACTGTAGGTAAAAACAGCTTGTTTGTGACTTCATCGTTTCAGTCTCCGGAATGAGCATTCTGTAGCCAGAAGCAGCCATCCGCAAAGCTATTTTGACAGCTAGCGTGGGCGCCGGTCCCTGTAGAATGGTGTAACGTGTTTAGTTCTGCTGGACCGGACTTCATTAGCGCTGCCTCTGTTTATAAAATAGGAGCCTCCTGTGGGCAGAGAGCCCAGGTCTTGCCCATACATTGGACTGCAGTACTAGTGGGCAAACAACCTCTGTCTTCTTTTGTTTTTCCACCTACTTTTTAAATTTCACATAAAACAGGTTTCTTTGAATAAATGACAAAGCCAGTGCTATTCATGAAAAAGTCTTTAGGAAAGGTAAAAGTGACTCATCCTCTGTGCAAAGCATCACTGAGTATTGTCTTTCGACCACACTTACTTGAGTAGAGGTGCAGACATTTGGATCTGAGGTGGAAACCAAGATGAATCCAGTGTCAAGTATTCTGTTTGTGTTTGCCAGTTTCAGTTCAAATGTTGACATTTCAGGTTGGGCTTCTCAATTATGTACAGGTCCTTGTCGACTTATGACCTATGCGACTTACGACTGTTCAACTTTATGACCACAATTGTGACTGGTATGTCTGGTGAGCATTACCCAGCTGGGCGTACAAGCATACGACAGTTTCACTCAGCTCCCAGCAGCACAAGCAGTTCCGCGCGCAAAGCTCAGTCCAAGCTTAATGTAAGCTCAGTGTAAACTCAGACTCAGTACAGTACACTTCTCCTCTGTTCGCTTTCTGTGTTCACAACTAAAGGATTATCAGAAGGTTTATCTCTACTGAATAAAGTTCTTGCACATTTTGAAGGAATGGACCCAAACATTTAACAATTTGCAAGGATTGAACAGCACATGACACATTTCGTCCATATCGTGAAATGTACAAAGAAAGAAGCAAACAGTTCAGACAAAGAACAGACTTCCTCGAGCGCTGCCCCAGCCGCAGTTATTAAACTAATTGTACTATAGTACTGTATGCAGTGTTTTTGCAATTATCATGCATTATTAAACTAAATGTACTTCAGTATACTGTACAGTGTTTGACTAAAACCTGACGAATGCAGCCTAAACTGACGATATCAGCGATTATCATTACTCTACACAGTTTAATATATGTACGGTATTTTTTGCATAGGCCGACTTACAACCAAATGAAGTTATGACCGGTCAGTCAAAACCAATCGTGGTCGTAACCTGTAGAGGCCTTTCAAAACACAATTCTTTTCCAGCAATACCCTGGAAGAGCACATTAACTCAGTTTATGTTTTGAATCAGAGTCAGATATTTATTTAACAGCTGTGGCCATTTTAAAAATTGAAAATACTGTGTTATTCATACAGGCATAATAATTTCTACAGAAAACAACAGAAAACTGGATTTTACAATATTTTTACAAGTGTCTGCTAAATGAAAGCAGAAATTATGCCCGACACACCATCAGGCCCTGGGCCCATGACTATTGATCATAATAGGGACTGAATCTGAGCTCAAAACCAAAAGGACATGAAAAATACTGGTGAAAGTGCTGAGGAAAACATAAAACAGTTAAATGCAGCACTAGTATCAGCCCCAGATCACATACCACTTTGTTTTAGCGCTCAGTGTTCAGCGGCACTTTGGCTTTTGATTTCCTGCCTTGGTCGTTACCCAGCTGCCATGGAGGTAAACTCAGTCCCTTGAGCTCTTTTGTGGGACCCCCTATCATTTTGTCAGGACTGAGAGCCCAACACAGGCAACATCACAGCTATTAGACCGATTTCTCCTGCAGCGTGCGGCCTGTTTGTTGGCGCTCCTGTCAGAGGATGAAAGGGAGAACGCAGCGTCGGAGAATGCTCATTAAAGCCGGGGCTGCGTTCGCCGGGGCTGCGTTCGCCGGTGCGCCCGGCACACTGAGGCACTGGACAATCTGCAAAGGCTTGATAGGACCTTTGATGCTTGTCAAACTCTCCCAGCTCCAAAAGCTATTTTATTTTTCATCTACAGCGCTTTGTTTTTCCCTTGGATCAATCGTTAGTGTATCTAGATCCCTTTTAGTTTTTCCTCTAAAGTTTTTGGTTTCTGATTTGGAGGCTAATTCTTTTTCCTATGTATTTGTTGACAGAGGATTTGGGCCAGTTGTGAGGTGTGTTTCTTGACTCAATAATTTCACAATTTAATTTAATTTATTTATTTTTTATAAGCATTCTGTAGTGTCGAGTTATTGTGGGAAATCTGCTCTCAACTATACGTGCTGTGAATATTCCTGCTGGTACAATTTCACAGAATTACTTTGTGTGACACTGCTGTGTTTACAGCAGGCATTACACATGTGAAGAGCGATTTTAAACAATACTGTTAAAAACTATGAATTTTCAAACAACAACATTACTTGCTTCAACTAGTAGTTCAACGCTGTATTGTTTAGAATTAATAAAACGAATTGCAATTACAATGATTGACTTTGTTTAATCTGTAAATTGTATTGTTCAGTGAATTGCTTAACCCTCAACAACATCAATGTCAATTTTATTTGTAAAGCACATTTAAATACAACTCTGGTGTTCAAAGTGCCGTATAATGGCAGAAATAACATCCATTATCTTAACCACTTATTCCTGGTGAGGGTCGTGGGGAAACCTGGAGCCCATAGGGCACAGGACACCAACCTACCACAGGGT
This sequence comes from Chitala chitala, assembly GCA_025773905.1. Classification (NCBI taxonomy): domain Eukaryota; kingdom Metazoa; phylum Chordata; class Actinopteri; order Osteoglossiformes; family Notopteridae; genus Chitala; species Chitala chitala. The sequence goes on along the minus strand of JABJVR010049292.1, from coordinate 8,065 downwards.
GCACACACACACACAACACTACAGGCAATTTGGACACACCAATCAACCTAATCTGCATGGTTTTTGGACTGTGGGAGGAAACCGGAGCACCCGGAGAAAACCCACCAAGCACAGGGAGAACATGCAAACTCCACGCACACAGACCCAAGGTGGGAATTGAACCTCAGGCATGGAGGTGCGTGGCAACAGTGCTAACCACCACGCCACCGTGCCGCCGCAGAAATAACAAAGACGTAATAAACAATGCAACAGGAAAACAAAATAAAACAATAAAACAATGCACACATTCAGGGTGTGTTTATGATTGTACTGTGTGAATCCACAAAAAGTACAAAAAGGTGTGTATTTTTATGCCTTTACATAGCAGGTCAATAAAAGCAGTTCAATTGAAGAATTGTGTTTGTAAAAATTGTTTCATAATTTAATTTTTCTGCAGCACCTTTTGTTGTCCAGAAAGCAGACATTATCACACACTTACAAAACGCTTTGTCCGTATTGTGAGAACCAATACTGTATGAAGGCTTGAAACGATTGTAATGGAAGTTACTTACCAAGTCCGCTCAAAGGTGTTTCTGTTCCTATGAATACTTCAGTAAAAGACATGGTGAGAAGTCTTCTGTACTGATGTTTCTGTGGTGTGCTAGCTACCAGGGGCAGGCCCACACTGAACATGTGACTCAGAGGGGGTCTGCCTGAAGCACACGCCACAGTGGCAAGGTCCGGTAAGCACACTGCTTGCTTTTCTCAATTAAACATTCGGCTGCAGTTGAAGATCAAATGCACAGGTTGTAAGCTTGGCAAAATGGCCATTTTTACGTCTTGATGAATAAAGCGAAGAAAGCTATCTGTAAGTTGAATCATGTCAACTGGACTTGTTCTTGATAGGAATGTTTCACTAGCGAGGATGAATAAAGTACTTGGATGAGTAGCGAAAGGTTCCTATCAAGAAGAAGAACTTCCAGACAGCTCCACCTGGACGACGGAGAATATTCATAGAAAAAACTAAGAAAATTCAACGTTCATGTGTTATTTACATGCAATAGATCATGACAGCTGAGTATTATGGAGGTAGAAAGTTAATGGAAAATCATCATGGTTCTAATTGCACTTGTGTTTTTATTCTTGGGTGTATTTAAATCATGAAAGTTTGTTGTAAGTAGGCAGCAGTGTGCAGGAATTTCAGAAGAACAAAGAAGCTGTGCATGGATCAATAAGTGTACCTTTACCCTGACAAAATTGAACTGAGAGATGGGGCGGGGTTTAGGAAAAATTAGACATGAGAAAAACCAGTGAAAATATAACACAACTACTGCTTTCACAGCAACAAAACAGAGCCAGAATGTAAAGAACATTCAAGACGTATGTTGTGCTTTGAATAACATGCCGCGATGGGCGCCATTCAGTGGCTGTTTTTATAATGAAGGATTATTTTCTGCTTAGTTTGTATAAGTGATTGGATGGATGGACAGTGGGGTAGAGGTGCAGAAGAGAGTATAGAGTGGGTGGCGCATAATAAATTTAACATTTTATTTGCATAGCAACTTTTTCGATTCAGAGTTGCAGTTGACCCATTGACACTGTAACGTACAATTTAAAAGCCTGTGATATATAATAATTCACAGGTAGACTGAGACCTGTGGTTGAGGAGCCAAAGTTGGGATAAATATTGAAATATAAGAAGGGCAACCCTGCCAGAATTCAAACCCAGGTCCTGCTCAGAGTTACTACACAACAGGAATAGCCTGCTGAGCTAAAGACCTGAGCTCTTTCCTTGGCAGACTAATCAGACTGTTGTACTGACTTCCAGGGGATTTCTAGCTTAGAGATTCACACGCTGCTACAAAAGTTCACTGCATTATTTTCACTTATTTTCAAAATATTCAGACCCACACAGACTTCTGCACATGCATGCGTAGCTATGCAGTACATAATGTAATTCATATGTCAAAATGACAGCATCTGTCATTGGGTGGCCCAGGAAGCATTCAGGAAACAGTTTGGAAACAGGAACATTGCTGCTCTCTATTTGGCATAGGGGAACTACAGAACTGAATCTGTACTGGAGCTTTAGTTCATAGCCTGTATTTGCTTGTGCCCTTTAACTGTTCATGCAAATTATGTTGTTTACAGATGTAATCAACTAGTTTACAAAACATCTGACCTGAATGAGATGCTCCTCTGAAATATGTTACAGCATTGAGAACACCCACTGCAGATAATGACTTTAAGTAAGCAATCCTATGATGTGTTGTAGATTTCACATCAGTAAAAGCACATTTAGTTAATCACGCTGATACATAAAATGTATAAGAGATGGGTTGAACTTGTGACTTTAGCGATGTCATTGCAGTGGCACTTAATAATTATATGATGAAAGAGGATGTTGCAATATATGTTTCAGTAAATGCTAGTCTGATACTGTCATCCATCCAAGGTTGTAAACTATAAAAGACCTGTACAAACATTTTACCTGAATTTCAGCAGTACTATATATACCGTCTAGCAAAGGGCAGAGACGAGACCGAGGCGGGTCTATTCACGGAAGACAAGTTTATTCACAAAAAGGCGGTACAATCGAGGACATGAAGGGCAAAAAGATACAAGAGAGCTGGGGAGCACAGGAGCTAAGAACTTGGCAAATAAACACAAACACTTTAACTATACCAGGGCATAAGAGGCCGACAGAGAACAGGGCAGACTAGGGACACACGTAAATACAAAGATGGGGTCTTGAGTACAGGAGTACATGAGACCAGTTGGCATATAGGGACATGAACTAGGAGCAACCCTCCATAAGAGGCTATGTTTAATAGCAACAAGTAGCAATGACAGCAGAAGACAGACACTATTGTAGTGCTCACTAGTGCACTAGTACCTAGACCAGGTGAAAACAGTACAACGCTTGGACAAAAGGAGACGAGACGAGGTAATGAGGGGGCGTGCTTAATCACAGACAGAGTGTTACACTATATGTCAGGGAATGCAATGTTTTATGACTCTTCAATGCCCTTATGTCAAACAATAAGGCTAACGTGAAGGGGCAATATCGGGGAGATAGCTACAGAATGGATAAGACTACACCTGCTAAATAGCCGTAAATAAAACTTAAAAGCACTGTTGGCAATTTTGATGAGACTCTCAATTTATTTACCTGAGTTTATTGCACTATATTTTTTGTGTGCAAGTTTGTAAACTCTTTATTCACTGCTCTAACATGAAGAGGAACCGTTTTCTGCAGCGAGAGCACATATATTCAAACTGCAGTTAAACAAAATGGAAAGCATGAAGGGAGGGGCCCTCTACTGGGTAACTGCTACTTAGATGACAATACTCTTTACAAGCCAAGTTAAATGGCATTGTAATTACAGGTTTAAATATACATGAGTGTCTGTCACTGTCTACAACGTGTATAAGGAGATGTTATACCAAAGATGACCCTCTCGGTATAGCACTGTACTCGCCTGGCTTCAACTGTTTCTCAGCTGAATTGCATTTATCTACAACAAAACTGAACACTTTTCGATTAATAGGGGGAAGACAGAGGGAATCTAACATGTCCATATCTGACACAGCAAATGTGATTACTGAACCAATGGGTTTGTGTACCATCTGGCACTGAAAGTCCCAAGTGAGGGTTTTCTCTACAGTGTGTCTATGGATTTCATCTTTTCAAAATTAGCGATATGTTGATAATGTTCAGCTTTATTTTGTGTATACAATGCTGATAAAACCAACTGCAGGCGTAGTCAGGAGAAATGCCTGATTCAAGTAAAACTAGAAAATTATGTTAAGCTTTTAAAGTGCAAAAGTAGCCAAAAAATTTAAAAAATTTTAAGTGCACAAAATGCCACTATGCACAGACACAGGCCATTACTTCACAAAAAAAAGTCTATCTCAAGTGTTTCAGATGAGGAGTATAAGTGCCTCACTCCAAAAAGACCATGTTTTACATATGAAACAGGGCTCCTTCTTATACAATTTTCTGATAAAAAAAGAAACTTCTTCTGCCTGTTTATTTACACTGGCATTTTTTCTTCTTTTCTCCAACCATTTGCCCAGTTCAGCATCTTAAAATTCACAGCCCAGAAAGAGGTACATGCAGAATGGACAAATCCACACTAATTCTACAGTGTTACATGCCCATCTTCACTCACAAAGCCAAGGGCCTGGTTTGAACACACCACTCTAAAGATGCAAATCACAAACGCTACCTGCTGAGCCGCTACTCTGTACAAGCTAATTTGGCTGGACCAAAAAAGTGTCATTAGTTACAGCCTATAAGCAAGGTTTCATAAAGTGGTTAATTAAAGTGTAGTGCAAATACATAATGCACAGCACAAACAGGCAACTATGACAATGCTACAGTGCAGCTAGTACAGAGGGGAGTTGTTAGGATAAACTGTTTAAGTATGTGTAATTTTCAAATATATTTGTATCCAACCAATTAAAGATACTGACCGTGACCTTTATATACTTGTTTTATTAAAGACTTCAGACTGTATAAACCAATTCAGTATCTGAATGAAGGAATGGCATGTAAAGGCAATTTGAGGCAGGCTCCTCCAAGATACCGTGGGCAGAGTCCAGCTCTGGCATTGTAGGCGTCAGTGGGGCTCTTGCTGTCATCCATCCATTCCCCCATGCCGGTGCTCAGTCCTGCTGCCCACCCAAGTGTAACGCCTGGAGCATGAACCATGCCGCTGTGTCACTCTGCTCTGCTGTCATCCTTTAACTGTGAGGTGGGACAGCCACGCCGAGAGGACGTTCTGGGTAATTTGCCTCTGAAACCCAAGCTCTGACACCAGCTGCAGTCAAAGCGGCTCAACACCGAAAAGGCTGGCCCTCTCAACAAAGATTACCAGTTTGTTAGAGTCCAGCCTTCTTCTGCTGAGCTTTTCATTTCAATATATGTTCACACAAAAAAACTGTAAGATTCTTTCATGTAACCTGGCAAGGATGAACTGCACAGTTTGCATTGTGTACAAGGACGATGCAAAGTATTTTTTATCTGGTATATTTTAGATGTTTATCTAACTGCAGGAAATTAGCATTCACTTTCAGAACAGCTGCTGATATTCATAAAATTCAGCATAAAGTGCAGCCCCCCAGGACCACAGATGAGAGTGTGACGGACCTGCTTTTTGCACTTTGGTGTCCTGCCCAGGTGAATAGCTGCCATTCAGAGGTCTTTGCGATGTTCTAATAGAAGGTGTCTGCTTGCTTCATGGAAAAAACAAGCCTATGGGCATGCATGTGAAAGTAAAAAAATATATATACAGTTTTATTTTACTGCCGCAAGCAAGTACCAAACTGTAATATGCCCAAAGAAACCTAATATTTTAAAATAATGATCTCAGTCCCTTTTACAGTAGAACTGCCAACACAAAAGGCTTCCCAAAAGAAAATTTTGTCTACCAATGTATAGAAAGCATTTTATTGCATAAACACAAATGCCAATGTATTGATGGATAATAGGTGGCTATGTATGGCAGCAGAAATCAGCTGGTAAATGGAAGGTGTATTGCAGGTTTGTATAAGAGCAGAAATATGCTGGTGAATGGGATGTGTATTGCAGGTTTATATGAGAGCAGAAATGCGCTAGTGAATGGGATGTGTAATGCGGGTTTATATGAGAGCAGAAATGCGCTAGTGAATGGGATGTGTAATGCGGGTTTATATGAGAGCAGAAATGCGCTAGT